>WNWK01021215.1:7500-34419 GCA_009830355.1 Cherax destructor | reverse complement strand
TTTTGTCTCACAAATAAGCCTTCTTTAGTAAGAATAGTATTGAAATGTTCCGCCCCATACCACCTTCATCAAATGGTCTCGAGAGGGAAGGCATTAAGGAAGGGGTTCCAAAATTTAAAAAAAGGTTTCTAAACCCTTATTAGTTCTTATATAAATGGAAAAAACGTTTTCCTCCAAAAAAGAACCACAGAAATGTTTTAAAAGGGAATTTTAAGTCCCTGTATGGCTGTCAAATGCTTTAAAAGGGAAACATTGCCTAACATGCCGGGTGCCTTAAAGGAGTGGTGAACTTTTAAAGGAATGCTGTGTATGAAGGGAAATTTTTGGGAAGGGGCCCCCTTGGTTAGGGGGAAAATTGTGGAGGTATTAGGGGGGGGAATTATAAAGTGTTAATTGGGGAGGGTTTGGAACAGATATGGAAAGGCATATAGACAGCTCCCAAGGTTTAGGGGAGCAAACTGATTAAAGTCCGAAGCAGTGGGAGGGTTTAAAGGAACTGCCCACAACAAAATAATGGTAAAAACTTAAAGAGCAGTTACTGGAAAACCTGGGAGGTTTGATGGGGACCAGCCGGGTGAGAAAGAGAGGCCCCGGGACGTGAAACCCTCCAATTCCCGGGTTCCAGAAGTTGTCAAACCCCAGGGTTGGTTATGTTATGATAAATGAATTTTAAAAAAAGGAGGTTAAGGGGTTGGGAGCAGGGGGAAATACTTGTTTTTTGGTTCAGTCATTTATAATTTTTTGTTATTGTTTGTTGTTAGGGGGCCCTTTGGGAAACATTGTTATGGACCAGTTTTTAAAAACCTAAACCACTAAAACACTTTAAAGATTTCCACCCCCCAAATTTTTTCCCAAATTTTTTTCGGACCTGCCCAAACACAAGACAAGATCCCCCCCGATTTTCCCCCTGTCCACCAAACATGTAAAATCAATGCACAAAAAAAGGACAAAAATTTAAATTACCCGCCCCAAAAAGAAACCCCCGTACCCCAATTAAAAACGATGCAAAAACCCCTTCCACCCAAACAATTGGTCCATATCAACCATTCCCAGCAAAGTAGAATAATCACTTAACGAAAACCTGACTATTAAAGCAAAATGATGAATGAACGAATGAAAAAAAACCGTTATGAATAATATTTACTTACCCAATTTTTCCACAACACTTACATTATAAACCACGAACAATGCAATGCAATTAATTGTTGTAATTGTTATCTCACTAATTAGTTGCATTGCTGCAATAAATTGCCAATTAATTGATATGTTCAATTATATTCAAACTTTAAAAATTAGATATGCACCTTTTCTTTTTTTATAAAATTTCAACCATAACTTTTTTTTATTTTATTTTTTATTGCTTTTTTTTTTAATCTGATTTAAAATTTTATAATGAAAAAAGTACAAAACTATGTTTAAATTTCATAGCTTAAAACCACCTTTTTCCATTGTTACTATCTAAAAATTTTACAATTTAGTTTTGTTAATTTTAAGTCTGCCCAAATGCCCTGCATATGGGGGTTTTGGCATGTACACCCCATGAACCCCAATAACAAATGCTTGATCATTTCCCAAAAAAAAATATTATTATTATATTATTATTATTATTATTATTATTATTATTATTATTATTATTAAACCTCTGTGATCTTTTGACTACCGCCCACACCTTGTGTATTGGTACATAATTAAAACATTAAAGAAACTATGTGGCGTGGAGGCCGAGCTTACCATCATGTGAGTTTTATCCAGTCATCATGAATCTTACATAACAATGAATATCAGCTGATAACCAGCAGGACTTCATCATACCTTTATGGAGTGTAGACATTTTTTCTTTTCCCGAGCACCAGTGACAGATTTTCCCGTTCTCTGTGGGGGCGCTTGCCTCATCTACTTTGCCCGCTGGGCACGTTACAAGAGGGGCACCTTTCAGGTTACATTTAGTCAGCTCCATTTTTTAGCTGTGGGACAAGCCTTAACGGTTTTGGGGAAAGGGGGACAAACTCAGGTAAGGAGGGATCTTCTGCTGAGGCTGGTCTAGGCGTCCATTGATCTACTTGGGAACTTCTAGTTTATGTTTATATTTACAAATGGACTCCTGTTCCTTTTGTTTTTTCATCGCCCAGATGTGGGAAACATATATTCTCCGTATATAAGGGAGCCTTCTGCGCCAGCCTTCGTCGGGTACGGACGTCTCTCTCTCGCCTGAGTATCAATGACAAATTTCCCCCGTTCTCTCTGGGACGCTTGTCCTCATCTATTTTGCCCGCAGGGCACTCTACAGGAGGGGCACCTGTTCATCGGCTTACTTTTAGCAAGCTCCATTTTTCCGCTTTGCGGATAATTATTTAACGGTCTTTGGTGGGAAGCCGGTTTCTGTACTCAGGTGGGGGTGTGGGGGGTCCCGCTTTGCTGGGGCTTGGCAAGGGGGTCCACCGGACCTAATCGGAAACTTTCAAGTTTCTATCTATTTACAAAGGAACTTTTGTTCCTTTTCTTTCGTCGCCCAGCCTCGGGCACCAAATCTTCCTCTTGCCATCGAGAGGTCGGGCTCGATACGGCTTAGGCTGTCAGTGGCCCTGATAAACCCAACGAAGAAGAAGAAGAAGTGCTGGTGAACCTTGTTAATTCCTGTCTCAGTAAGTGACTTACATTGTAAATAGACACGAGTGTTGGTGAGCCTTGTTAACCCTTGATATACACCTACAACCATACAGAACCTTTTACACTAAACCAGAACCTGATATACACCTACAACCATACAGAACCTTTGATATACACCTACAACCATACAGAACCTTGAATATACACCATACGAACCTGATATACACTCAACCACAGAACCTTTGATATACACCTACAACCATACAGAACCTTTGATATACAACCTACAAACCATACAGAACCTGATCACCTACAACAGACCTGATATACACCTACAACCATACAGAACCTTTGATATAAACCTACAACCATACAGAACCTTTGATATACACCTACAACCATACAGAACCTTTGATATACACCCCTACAACCTTATACAGAACCTTTGATATACACCTACAACCATACAGAACCTTTGATATACACCTACAACCATACAGAACCTTTGATATACACCTACAACCATACAGAACCTTTGATATACACCTACAACCATACAGAACCTTTGATATACACCTACAACCATACAGAACCTTTGATATACACCTACAACCATACAGAACCTTTGATATACACCTACAACCATACAGAACCTTTGATATACACCTACAACCATACAGAACCTTTGATATACACCTACAACCATACAGAACCTTTGATATACACCTACAACCATACAGAACCTTTGATATACACCTACAACCATACAGAACCTTGATATACACCTACAACCATACAGAACCTTTGATATACACCCTACAACCATCAGAACCTTTGATATACACCTACAACCATACAGAACCTTTGATATACACCTACAACCATACAGAACCTTTGATATACACCTACAACCATACAGAACCTTTGAAAACACTACAACCATACAGACCTTGATATCCCTACAACCATACAGAACCTTTGATATACACCTACAACCATACAGAACCTTTGATATACACCTACAACCATACAGAACCTTTGATATACACCTAAACTACAGAACCTTGATATACACCTACAACCATACAGAACCTTTGATATACACCTACAACCATACAGAACCTTTGATATACAATTGCCTACAACCATACAGAACCTTTGATATACACCTACAACCATACAGAACCTTTGATATCTGTGATTCCCTAATTTGCAATGACTAACAATTCTAATACAACTATTGCTCATAATCTTAAACTAGTCATAAGTTTGCCTAAGACACTCCAATATTGAAACCGTATTTATTATGCCAATACATCACCTTACCATTAATATATAACCTAATTGTTAATCTTAACTATATTATTCTTAAATGTTTAAATTCCAGTACCTCAATTTTGTAAACCTAGTTAATCACTCTTACCTAACCTTACTATCTGTATAATCATTGTGTCGCTATTGAGTAAGACTATCATAAGACTGCCTGAAAAGCCTATGCATACCTAGGCATATTGCATTTGATATCTACTTCTAAAATATAAGTACACACCTTTGATATACACTAAACAACAGAACCTTTGATATACACCTACAACCATACAGAACCTTTGATATACACCTACAACCATACAGAACCTTTGATATACACCTACAACCATACAGAACCTTTGATATACACCTACAACCATACAGAACTTTGATATACACCTACAACCATACAGAACCTTTGATATACACCTACAACCATACAGAACCTTTGATATACACCTACAACCATACAGAACCTTTGATATACACCTACAACCATACAGAACCTTTGATATAACACCTACAACCATACAGAACCTTTGATATACACCTACAACCATACAGAACCTTTGATATACACCTACAACCATACAGAACCTTTGATATACACCTACAACCATACAGAACCTTTGATATACACCTACAACCATACAGAACCTTTGATATACACCTACAACCATCAGAACCTTTGATATACACCTACAACCATACAGAACCTTTGATATACACCTACAACCATACAGAACCTTGATATACACCTACAACCATACAGAACCTTGATATACACCTACAACCATACAGAACCTTTGATATACACCTACAACCATCAGAACCTTTGATATACACCTACAACCATACAGAACCTTTGATATACACCTACAACCATACAGAACCTTTGATATACACCTACAACCATACAGAACCTTTGATATACACCTACAACCATACAGAACCTTTGATATACACCTACAACCATACAGAATCTTTGATATACACCTACAACCATGAAGAACTTTTGATATACACCTACAACCATACAGAACCTTTGATATACACCTACAACCATACAGAACCTTTGATGCATACCTACAACCTTGAAGAACTTTTGATATACACCTACAACCATGCAGAACCTTTGATATACACCTACAGCCATGCAGAACCTTTGATATACACCTACAACCATGCAGAACTTTTGATATACACCTACAACAATGCAGAACCTTTGATATACATCTACAATTCACTCTAATGCAATTTGATTTACATAAGAATGAATTTAATTAACATATATTTTTGTAATGTGAGAGAATCCTTTACATTATTTGGCAAATGTTGATATTCTAAATACTTAAGGTTTACAGGTACAGGAGGGGCCTCGCTTATACAGCAGGTTAGGTTCCGGGCTACCTCTGTAAAGTGAATATTGCCATAAAGTGAAAAATAACCTTTTTTAATTTTCAAATGCACATAAAAACCTGTTAACATGTTTACACTATCATATATTACGTGAGCAATAGAGTTAGACCAAAAAAAAATGCATGTACAGTACACACATTACTTACCTTAAAATATTTTCATCCTTTCCTTATAGTGAGTGGTGAATATTTTTATTTTAGGAAGTCTGAATAAATGAAAAATTAATATAATTGAAAACTTGCTGCATTCGAGAAACACTGTAAAGTGAAGCACTGTGAAGCGGAGCCCTACTGTAAATTAGTGTTGTGGATAAAGACAAACACTGATTTTTTTTTTCAGTAATTCTTAAGAGCAACAATGTTTATCAAGGAACTTCTAAGGCGAAACCAATCCACGGTGTTCAGAAGATTGTCAACACTGATGAAACCATTTCCTGTGTTGGAAGACACTGTTGATTCTTCATGTCCTCAGCTGGCAGCAGGCAAGAGGAAGGCAGAAGAGCAGTTAATTCAACTTCAGCAGCTCAGTAAAATCTGTCTTGCAGGAGGTGAGCTTCATATGTACCTTGTTCTTACATTATGTCACCAAAAAAAATACAATGACATATAAATGTTTGGCCACATTTTTGGAATACCAACACCTACCCGAATACACTATTCTTAGCTCCAACCAACCCAATAGAAGTTTCGCTCATCATCAACACCCTTAAAAACAAGGCAGGAGATATAAACAGCTTACCACCCTTTAGGTACAAAAAAGCTTCTCAGGTACAGTCACCAATTATTGCAACACTCTTCAACAAATCCATTGAATCCTCCACCTTCCCATCAATTCTCAAAATAGCGAGGGTCACCCCGATCCACAAAGGAGGTGATCAAGCAGACTTGAATAACTATAGACCAATATCTAACTTACCTCTGCTCTCTAAAATCTTTGAAAAATTAATTCATAGACAGATTTATTCCTACCTTGTCTCACATAACATACTCAACCCCTGTCAGTTTGGATTCAGGACAAACAAAAGCACAAATGATGCTATTATACACATGTTAGAGCTAATATACACCGCTCTTGAGAAGAAGAAAGTCCCATTGGGAATCTTCATTGATTTACGTAAAGTTTTTGATACAGTCGACCATGATTTACTGTTCACAAAATTAACACACTATGGTATAAGAGAGCACTCACTCAACTACCTAAAGTCATACCTTAGTAACAGAAGCCAATATGTGTACACAAATGGAGCTAACTCTTCCACACAACAAATTACAGTTGGTGTCCCACAAGGAAGTGTCCTAGGACCACTCCTCTTCTTCATTTACATCAATGATCTACCGAATGCATCACAACTACTCAAACCCATATTATTTGCAGATGACACTACATATGTCTTCTCTCACCCAAACACAGTCATACTGGCCAACACTGTTAATGCTGAATTACAGAAAATATCTACCTGGATGACGACTAATAAACTTACTCTCAATACTGACAAAACCTATTTTATTCAGTTTGGAAACAGAGCTACAAATGTTCCACTTAACATAATGCTCAATGGATCACCCATCACAAGGCTCACAGAGGGAAAATTCTTAGGAATCCACCATGACAGCCTCAAATTCCAAACACACACAACAAATTTCCAAGAAAATCTCAAAGGCAGTAGGCATACTATCAAAGATATGTTGCTATGTGCCTCAGTCAGCTCTCCTTACACTGTATCATTCACTCATCTACCCTTATCTCACCTATGGAATTTGTGCATGGAGATCAACAACATTAAATCACCTTAGACCACTAATAACCCAGCAAAAGCTGCAGTCAGAATGATAACAAATTCCCACTCTAGACAGCATACTCCACCAATATTCAAAAGTCTAAAACTACTCTCCGTAAAGAACATTCACACTTATTCTTGTGCCTACTACATACATAGAACACTACATTCAAACATAAACCCTCCTCTCAAACTTCTCCTCACCAACCTAAACAGGACCCATGACCATAACACAAGACACAGATCACTTTTTGATATACCCCGTGTCTATATCACCCTGTGTAAAAATTCTATGCACATGAAGAGCCCCAAAATCTGAAATTCATTACCAGTAAATACTAAAATAACCTGGTCTGAACATCAATTTAAGACTCTTCTCAAAAACCACCTACTCAACCTAAACTAAATACTCTATACTCAATTCAACCAAAAAATCTCCCATTTACCTAAATCTTAAAACTTCAAAACTAAATTCCCAAAGTTCATACATTAATAAAGTTCATACATTAATAAATACTACATTATAGTATAAATACCTGCCTCCTACACCAAATTGAAGCATTCTCATACTGTAAACTACTTTCAACAACGCTCAGTGTTATTTTCCCATAATATAATTTCAATACAGTGGACCCCCGGAAATCGGCCACCTCCCAACTTGCACAATTATGTAAGTGTATTTTTGTAAGTGCTTTTGTAAGTGTATTTTTGGGGGTCTGAAACGACTAATCTAATTTACATTTGTCCTTATGGGAATAAATTCGTTCGGTAATGCCACTCAAACAACATTCTGGAACAAATTATGGCCGATTTCTGGGGGTCCACTGTATTTACTTTTGATATAACCAACCTACAAAATACTTTCACCTTGTCACAATGTAATATCCTCAGATTGTAATTTGAGTAAACTTATTATCTGCTATAAATAATTACTAATGTTTAACTATAACAAACTTGATCAATTTCTCTAGTATTAAGTAGTCAATAAGCCATTAGATTTAGTCTTCCCATAATGCCATGGCATGATAGTGGCTCTCTTTGCACTGCAATTCATAATTGTAATTACAGAATCTCGATGTAAACTTGCAATGAAATAAGATATTATTATTATTATTATTATTATTATTATTATTATTATTATTATTATTATTATTATTATTATTATTATTATAAGATTACTGAGATACAGTTGATAGTCATAAATTAAATCTTAATATTTTATTAGTAAATATACCTACAGTTGTATAGATAACTAGATACAAAAGAATAAATAAGTACAGTGGACCCTCGGTTAACGAATACCCCGGAAATCGTGCAATTATGTAAGTATAATTTTGTAAGTTCTGTGGAAGTATATTTTGGGTCTGAAATAGACTAACTAGTGAAATTTTTCCTTAAGGATAAATTGTCGGTAATGGCATGAGCAGACTTCAGAGTGAAGTTTTACAAACTGGGGTCCCTGACATATATTTTCTTTTATGAGCATAGAATTGAAGTTAATACAGTGCACCCCCAAAAATCGGCCGTAATCCGTTCAGGAGCTAGGCCTGAAATCGAACTGGCCGATTTCTGAACCATTATTTCCCATAAGAAATACGTAATGTAAATACAATTAATCCATTCCAGACACCCAAAAATATTCACAAAAAATACATTTTTTAAATATTAACTATAGTTTTACATACACAAAACACATAATAACAACATATAATAAATAAATATTTAAATTAACATTTACTTACCTTTATTGAAAAGACTTGCTGGCATCTGGAAGATAGGGAGGAGGAGACGGGGAGGGAGCACTCATTGTTTGGAAGGAGAATCCCCCTCCAAAAGGACTTCAGGTAACAAGTCCCTCTCTGGGGTTACTTCCCTTCTTTGTCTTTTAATGCCACTAGGACCAGCTTGACAGTCACTAGACAGGGGTCGCACAAAATAACTGTCAAGAGTGCTCTGTTTCTGGCGCCTCTTCAACATTTTCCTGAAGTGCAATATGGCTCTGTCACTGAACTTGTTGCAGAGATCTTATTTCAGCTTGCTCAGGGTGAAATTGTTCAACGAAACTTTGCACCTCATTCCACATTGAACAAATTTCCTTAATCTCTGAAGAAGGCACCTCCAGTCTATCTTCCTCCTCCTCATATTTTTCTACTATCTCCTTCTTCAGTTCGATGGTGTTCCTCACTTTCTTTACCACAGGGGTGCCACTAGGAAGCCTCTTTGGACCCATGGTGACTTACATATTTCACAGTGACAATCACTTAACCACCAATAAACACAATAAATTTATTGTGAAATGTTTGAATGAGCATGATGGGTAATGTTCTCTCAAATTAAACAACGCTAGACTGGCTCACACGCCTGTGTGGTAAAGCGCGCAAGCGCGGGGCAGGCGGACAGGTCTGGTACGCGGGCCGATAATCGGGGAAAAATTGGGCCGAAAAAAGCGATCGAAAATCGAGCCAGCCGATAATCAGACCGGCTGATTTGCGGGGGTCCACTGTATTGTGTATAGATGAACTTCAGTAATGTTTTTCCTTGAAGAGCATTGCTTGTTTAGTAAGATAATTATGACTGAACAACTCTAAGTTACCTCTACGTCTTCCTGTGTCTCAAGTATTGTTTCTCAGCATTAGATTGAAAGAGCCAGTGTTTGGTGAAACATTTCATTAATAGAGATATCAAGGTGTTACACATGTCTTAATCATCGACATGTCAGTATTGTCTACCATTAACTGTAATTTGTTAATGGCTTGCAAAATTGTTGATCTGGAGGATGTGCAGAGAACTTTCGCCACTCATAATATTCAAACATAAATTATTAAAAATTTCAAGAATCCCTCGACTTGTATTCTTTGGAGCATAGCCAAAAGAATATACAGTAGAATCTCATATAACGCAGTTTACATTCCAGAAAACCTGCGCCTTAAGTGAAATAGTAATATGGGACTGAAGAACATATGGGAAAAAATTAAGCTGTGTTCTTGAAACTCAAAAAAAAAAAAAATTGTGTTTTTATACATATTTTTTTGACAAAAGTACAGTCATCCCTCGGTTTTCGATTGTCCCAGTTTTTGCCGATTTTAGTTTTCGCTGACTTTTTTCAGGGAAAATTTGTCTCAGTTTTCGCCGATTGTCTTAGTTTTCGCAGACCGTATGGGACCTGTCCACCAGTGCTGCGAACATACAAAGGCCGTAGGCCCGCCACCCACGCACCCCCCAGCACCTCCCACGCACATTGTCACGCAGTCTAGCATTGTTTATGCTTGAGTGAACATCACCCCAGGAGTTCATACAAAACATGTATTAACAATTCATTGTTTTTGGCCCTTGATTATTGTGTGTGACTAATAAATAAGCTACCATGGGCCCAAAGAAAGCTCCTAGTGTCAGTCCTTTGGTAAAGAAAGTGAGAAACACAATGGAGTTTAAGAGTATAGCAGGCATGCAGGGAGTGATGAGCATGTATGCAGGGAGTGTAGCAGGTATGCAGGGAGTGTACAGATGCAGAGTGCAGGCAGGGAGTGTAGCAGGTATGCAGGGAGTGTAGCAGGTATGCAGGGAGTGTAGCAGGTATGCAGGGAGTGTAGCAGGTATGCAGGGAGTGTAGCAGGTATGCAGGAGTGTAGCAGGTATGCAGGAGTGTAGCAGGTATGCAGGGAGTGTAGCAGGTATGCAGGAGTGTAGCAGGTATGCAGGGAGTGTAGCATGTATGCAGGAGTGTACAGGTATGCAGGGAGTGTGAGCAGGTATGCAGGGGAGTGTAGCAGGTAATGCAGGAGTGTAGCAGGATGCAGGGAGTGTAGCAGGTATGCAGGGAGTGTAGCAGGTATGCAGGGAGTGTAGCAGGTATGCAGGGAGTGTAGCAGGTATGCAGGGAGTGTAGCAGGTATGCAGGAGGTGAGCAGGTATGCAGGGAGTGTAGCAGGTATGCAGGGAGTGTAGCAGGTATGCAGGGAGTGTAGCAGGTATGCAGGAGTGCAGGTATGCAGGGAGTGTAGCAGGTATGCAGGAGTGTAGCAGGTATGCAGGAGTGTAGCAGGTATGCAGGGAGTGTAGCAGGTATGCAGGAGTGTAGCAGGTATGCAGGGAGTGTAGCAGGTATGCAGGGAGTGTAGCAGGTATGCAGGGAGTGTAGCAGGTATGCAGGGAGGTAGCAGGTATGCAGGGAGTGTAGCAGGTATGCAGGGAGTGTAGCAGGTATGCAGGAGTGTAGCAGGTATGCAGGAGTGTAGCAGGTATGCAGGAGTGTAGCAGGTATGCAGGGAGTGTAGCAGGTATGCAGGGAGTGTAGCAGGTATGCAGGAGTGTAGCAGGTATGCAGGGAGTGTAGCAGGTATGCAGGGAGTGTAGCATGGTATGCAGGGAGTGCAGGATGCAGGAGGTCAGATGCAGGGAGTGTAGCAGGTATGCAGGGAGTGTAGCAGGTATGCAGGGAGTGTAGCAGGTATGCAGGGAGTGTAGCATGTATGCAGGGAGTGTGGCAGGTATGCAGGGAGTGTAGCATGTATGCAGGGAGTGTAGCAGGTATGCAGGAGTGTAGCAGGTATGCAGGAGAGTGTAGCAGGTATGCAGGAGTGTAGCAGGTATGCAGGGAGTGTAGCAGTATGCAGGGAGTGTAGCAGGTATGCAGGGGGTGTAGCAGGTATGCAGGAGTGTAGCAGGTATGCAGGAGTGTAGCAGGTGATGCAGTGGGAGTGTAGCAGGTATGCAGGGAGTGTAGCAGGTATGCAGGAGTGTAGCAGGTATGCAGGGGGTGTAGCAGGTATGCAGGGAGTGTAGCAGGTATGCAGGAGTGTAGCAGGTATGCAGGGAGTGTAGCAGTATGCAGGAGTGTAGCATGTATGCAGGAGTGTAGCAGGTATGCAGGGAGTGTGGCATGTATGCAGGGAGTGTAGCAGGTATGCAGGAGTGTAGCAGGTATGCAGGGAGTGTAGCATGTATGCAGGGAGTGTAGCAGGTATGCAGGGAGTGTAGCAGGTATGCAGGGAGTGTAGCATGTATGCAGGGAGTGTAGCAGGTATGCAGGGAGTGTAGCAGGTATGCAGGGAGTGTAGCAGGTATGCAGGGAGTGTAGCAGGTATGCAGGGAGTGTGCAGGTATGCGGGGAGTGTAGCAGGTATGCAGGGAGTGTAGCAGGTATGCAGGGAGTGTGCAGGTATGCAGGGAGTGTGCATGTATGCGGGGAGTGTAGCAGGTATGCAGGAGTGTAGCAGGTATGCAGGGAGTGTAGCAGTATGCAGGGGTGTAGCAGGTATGCAGGAGTGTAGCATGTATGCAGGAGTGTGCAGGTATGCAGGAGTGTAGCATGTATGCAGGGAGTGTAGCATGTATGCAGGGAGTGTAGCAGGTATGCAGGGAGTGTAGCAGGATGCAGGAAGTGACCCCAGATAAGGACTTGGTACCTAAATTCCTTATGGAAGGGATTCCCTTCCAAAAATAGGGTCTCTTCCCTCTCCACTCCTCCTCTCTTCCATCCAGCAACATCAGTCTTCAATAAAGGTAAGTGCACATAGAGTTCATTCATTTGTGCATGTAAATCTATCTTTAGGCCCCCAAAATTTTTTTTCCAAACTTCTGGGTTTCTGGAACGGATAATTGAATTTCCATTATTTCTTATGGGGAAAATAGTTTTGGTTTTCGCCGATTTTGGTTTTAGCCGATCCATCTGGAACGGATTAAAATCGAAAACCGAGGGATGACTGTAATGGTTTTTAATACATGAAAGTTCTCATTGCTTGTTGATCTGGAAATATGTGAAAGGAGTTGATGTGGCCCTCCTAGGCATAGTTATACAGTGGACCCTTGATTATCATAATTAACCCTTTGACTGTTTCGGTCGTATATATACGTCTTACGAGCCACTGTTTCGACGTATATATACTCACAAATTCTAGTGGCTTCAAATCAAGCGGGAGAAAGCTGGTAGGCCCACATATGAGAGAATGGGTCTGTGTGGTCAGTGTGCGCTGTATAAAAAAAATCCTGCAGCACGCAGTGCATAATGAGAGAAAAAAAAACTTTGTGTTTTTGTATTAAAACGCCGTCTTTGAGGTGTATTTTTGTATAGTATTTATGGTTGTATTCTCTTTTTTATGGTCTCATTTGATAGAATGGAAAACATACTACAGAAATATAGATGATTTTGATTAGTTTCCTGATGAAAACGACCTTGAAATTGAGCTCAAAGTAGGGGAAATGTTCGATTTTTGCAAATGTTCAAGAGTAAACAAATCACGCCACGCGTCCAATATGCATCAATTGGTGAGTCTAATATTCTTTCACAAGTGCACTGATATTATTTATACCATTTTTACAATAATGCAATAGTCTGCATAACGGTAAATCTTCTATTTTTTGTGTGAATAAAAAATCAAAATAGAAAGCAAGAGGGGCCTAAAGACATGACTAATGAACAGATAACATCTTATTTTAGTGCCAGGAATGTCTGCATTGTTTATTCTGGACCCTATTTTGAAATTGACAACTTTTTTATTTTGCATGAAATTCGCTAAATTGCCAATTTCTGACCACATTATTGGGTAGTTGAAATCGGTAAATTGGTGGTTTCTTGTACTCAGTCGATAGAACAAATGGAGTTCTAAAGAAGTAGCTATGAGTTTGGTCGACTGGAACAATGGAATTGGCCGAAAATAGGGCTCAAAGTCGGCGAAATTGCTGATGCGTATATATCGCCGAGATCACTAACTTCGCGAGAGCGTAATTCCGTAAGTTTTCCATCAAATTTCATACTTTTGGTGTCATTACCATCGGGAAAAGATTATCATTTCATAAGAAAAAATAATTTTTTTTTTAAATTTTGCGACAACAGGAGACAACAGGGTTGCGACAGTCAAAGGGTTAATCCATTCCAGAGAGTCTGTCGAAATTCAAAATTTATGATTTTCAAAACCATTTTCCCCATAAGAAATAATGTAAATCCAATTAATCTGTTCCAGACACCCAAAAGTATTAACAAAAAATATTTTTTTTTTTACATGAAATATAGATTTACATACAGAAAACAATGAGACATGAAGAATAAAACAATAATAACATCACACTTACCTTTATTGAAGACTCTTGTTGGTGTATGGAAGACGAGAGGATGGAGAAGTTACTGTTTGGAAGGGGAATCTCCTTCCATAAAGACTTCAGGTACCAAGTCCTTTTCTGGGGTTACTTCCCTTCTTTGTTTTTTAATGCCACTAGGACCAGCTTGAGAGTCACTGCACACCTGTGCCACTAAATATCTGTCCAGAGAGCTCTGTTTCTGGCGTCTCTTTAAAATTTCCCTAAAATGGGACGAGACATTGTCATTGTCCATGTTGCCGACACGGCTTGCAACAGCTTTGTTAGAGTGATGTTCCTCCACAAATCTTTCCATCCTACTCCACATTGCACAAATCTCCATTACTACCACCCTCTACCACCATCACTACCCCCCTCTACCACCATCACAACCACTACCACCATCACTACCACCCTCTACCACCATCACTACCACCCTCTACCACCATCACTACCACCCTCTACCAAAATCACAACCACTACCACCCTCAACCACCATCACTACCACCTTATACCACCATCACTACCACCCTCTACCACCATCACTACCACTCTCTACCACTATCACTACCACCACCACTTTCGTATTTTTCTGCAATATTTTTCTTTAATTCTATCGTGTTTCTCACCTTCTTTACCAAAGGGCTGGCACTAGCTTTCTTTGGGCCCATTGTGGCTTATTTAGAAGTTGCAAGCATAAAAAAGAATGGAATGAACGTGTGGGGTGATGGTCAATCGCTGATAAACACTGCCACACACTGACTGTGAATGGTGTGTGGGGCCGCTCGTATGCGTTTGGGACAAACAACTCTTGTCAAGGCAAATGACGAACTTCAAGGCTATATTTTGACAAAAAAACGTTACGAAAATCGAAATTTACGAAATCCAAGGTTTACGATAATCAAGGGTCCACTGTACAGTAGGGCCCCGCTTTTCGGCGTTTCGTCTTTCGGCGTTCCGTTCATACGGCGAGTTCAAATTATGACCAAAACTTTTGTATACAGCGAGCGTCTATCAGATACGGCGTGCGCCACCCGGTTTGTTTACATTTTCCGTGAGCACATCTCTCTATTATGTAATCATCACTCTTGGGCACATTAAATGTCCAATTTTACATCAATATAGACATTTTCATTAATCCATCTATGATATATTCTTCAAAATTATATGAGAAACACGTTGCATAGCATATAAACATGTTGTTTATATGCTATGTAGGTGTGGTTGCCGGGCGGAGGGAAAACATTACGTAATACTAATAATAATCACTCTTGCGCACATTAAATGTCTTATTTTACGTTAATATAGACATTTTCATTAATCCATCTATGATATTTTCTTCAAAATTATAAAAGAAACACGTTACAAAGCATATAAACATGCTGTTTATATGCTATGGTGTTGCCGGGCGGAGGGAAAACATTACCTAATATTAATAATAATCAATCTTGGGCACATTAAATGTCTTATTTTACGTTAATATAGACATTTTCATTAATCCATCTATGATTTTTTCTTCAAAATTATATAAGAAACATGTTACATAGCATATAAACATGCTGTTTATATGCTATGGTGTTGCGGCGGAGGGAAAACATTACGTAATATTAATAATAATCACTCTTGGGCACATTAAATGTCTTATTTTACGTTAATATAGACATTTTCATTAATTCATCTATGATATTTTCTTCAAAATAATTTAAAAACGCTACATAGCATATAAACATGATACATACACCCACAGAATAAAAATTGACGAATATGATATTTGTTTACCAAACGACTTTGTAGAAGTCGGAAGAATTACGTTTTCTCTAGTCAAACATTGAGGGATAACTGTAGAAAATATTCCTTTCATATGCCTTCACTCTATATATAGTTATTCATGACCCTTGTGGTTTTAGCACTTCTTTTTATTATGATAATAATAATGGTAATACTATCATTAACTCTAAAAATAGTGTGTTGCATGAGAATGGGAGTGTTGCTGTTTGTTTATTTTGTACTAACTTGTACACAATGTAAGAGTATTTGTATTGTGAGGTAATTATTATTATAATAAAAAAGTTATTTTGAGGTAAAAGTCTCACAAACTCTTACAAACGTATGTGAATGAACTAAAAGTGGACACGTATTAATCACATTCATTTCGCCTGACCGAGTGATCGCCCACTACCTGTTCAGTTTGTTTTTTTACCTTGTCTAAACTCCGTATCTCGTTCTCTCTCTCGTTTACTCTTTCGTTTACTAGTTGGCTCTCATTGACTATGGCGTCTAAGCTTAGTTGTGATAAAAAGAGGAGTCGTAAGCCTCTTACTTTAAGTGCCAAGTTAGAAATGATTAAACTCAGTGAACTGACTTTTTTGGGTTATCCTGGGTTGTCTACGCATATTTGCTATGTATGATAATCTATGTAACTGTATTTGTGCATACCTGAATGAACTTACTAACAAGGTATATGTTGATCGCTGAGATAGCCATCAAATACAGTTACATATAGCAGCATATGTGTAGAGAACCCAGGATAACCCAAGAGTGTACTCACCTAATTGTGGTTGCAGGGGTCGAGACTTAGCTCCTGGCCCCGCCCCTTCACTGACCGCTACTAGGTCCCTCTCTCCCTGCTCCATGATCTTTATCATACCTCGTCTTAAAGCTGTGTATGGTTCCTGCCTCCAATACATCACTTGCCAGACTATTACACTTCCTGACTACTCTATGGCTGAAGAAATGCTTCCTAACATCCCTTTGACTCATCTGAGTCTTCAACTAACACTCTTGCTAGGAGCTAGTGCTGCTGGGGATTGCAAGTTAAAACCTATGATAATTTATCACTCGGAGAATCCTAGGGCCCTAAAGAACCATGCAAAAGGTAGCCTCCCTGTTTATTATAAATCCAATTCAAAAGCTTGGATGACTACTGATCTTTTCATAAATTGGTTCATAGACTATTTTTAAGCCAATGTTAATACTTTAAGGTAAGTAATAAGTGTACTCTGTGTGTATCTTACTTTTTATTGTGTTTTTTAATGCCTAGTGCTATTGCTAACTTAATATAAGTTAATGTAAGCTTGTTGTCTGGCATTTATATGCATTTAGAAGTGGAAAAAAATGGCGTTCTGATTTTCGGCGATGTCTGCTTTAAGGCACTAGCCTGGAACCCAACCTGCCGTATAAGTGGGGCCCTACTGTATTGTATGGAAATATAGTACAGTGGTACCTCAGTATATGTCCTTAATTCGTTCCAGGACCTTGGACTTATACCAAACAAATTTTCCCATAAGAAATATAAGGAAAACGATTAATCCATTCCCATGAAAAAAATCCTATTGTTATTGGCATATTATACATTGATGGGTTGTATAAAATAATTTAAGCACTGCTTAATACAGTGGTACCTCGAGTTACGATGGCCCCCCAAAATCGCCCTTTTATGTAAGTTTATTTTTTTAAATGCTCTTGTAAGTATATTTTTGGGGGTGTAAAAGGACTAGTCTATTTTACATTATTCCTTATGGGGATAAATTCGTTGGTAATGGCACTTGAACAGCATTCTCGAACGAAAAATATCGTAACTCGAGTACCACTGTACTAAAATCAGGACTGTAACGTCAATCAGTGGTAAGATAATATTCGTGCTGAAGTATATTGTCTGAATAGCTACTACGTGATATTTAAGGAGTAAATTCGTAAGTGCTTGAGCAGACTCAGGGTAGTTTACTAAACTGGCATGACAGTGGTACCTCGGTTAACAATATTTTTTCGTTCCAGAATGCTGTTCAAGTGCCATTACCAAACGAATTTATCCCCATAAGGATGATGTAAAATAGACTAGTCCTTTTAGACCCCTAAAAACACACTTACAAAAGCATTTAAAAAAATAAACTTACATAAAAGGGCGAGTTTGGGGACCATCATTAACCGAGGTACCACTGTATGTAATTTAAACACTGCTTAATACTAAAATGCATACATAAATACAAAAGAATTAGATGAAAGGATAGTGCTGAGAAGGAAGGAGGAAATGTTATTGTTTGGAAGGAGAGTCCCCTTCTCTTTTTTGTCTCTTTTTTTCCTATTTGGACCTGGTTGAAGTTCACCAGGTTTGACTTTTACTAAAAATCTGTCCAAAGAACTTCGATTGTTTTTCACATAGTTACCGTTGTTCTCGGCATACGGTATGCAGCAGCCAAGTCCCAGATATGCATGCCACCTTCATACTTTTCAACAATCTCTTTTTTCACCTCCATGGTGATCCTAACCATTTTCTTCATTTCTTGGCTCTTCTCATTAACTTTCTTAGAACTCATGGTTAATGAATTTACTAAAAATTTATACGAAAAAGCACAGAATCACATGAAAATTCACAGAGAATTACAGTTCAGGTTGATCGTTGAATGGTAGCAACGGGCGTACAGACGCTTGATGGCAGTCGTGGCTTTCTCTCGAGATGTAAACAATGGAAATAAGTCACTTTGTCTGACTTTTTTGGGTTATCCTAGGTTCTCTACACATATGCTGCTATGTATGATAATCTATGTAACTGTATTTGTGTATACCTAATTTACACTTACACCCACCCAAATGACTGTAAACATAAAATTCCTAATAATTCCTAAGAATTAGTAATAGTCTGCCCGAAATGCCTAGGCATGCTAGTGGCCTTCTTTGTAATTAATATTTTATAACATGTAAACCACACATTGTAAGCTTTACAAGGAAATAAACATTTTAAATTTGATTTGATTTTGATACAAGTTCTAGCATGAGAGTCGTATTCCAAACAAAGGTCGTATACCAAGCAAAAATTTTCACTTCCAAACAGGATGTATACCAAGTTGGACTTATTCCAAAGTGGACGTATACTGAGGTACCACTGTATCCGTGTCTAACAAAGTTATGTAAACCATTTTTTTCCTACTTAAATTGTGGTTGCTTGTGCTTATTGATCTTGAAATGGGTGGAGCCGGTTGATGTAACCCTACTAGTTTTAGTTACATAGTGAGGTTTACAATAATATACAGTGGAACCCTGAGTTTCGGTGATACTGAATATCGTTTTTTTCGTGTTTCGAGCGCTTTTTTCGGTCAATGTTTTGTTCGTGTATTGGCCATTTACTCGTGTATTGGTCCATACCAGACCTGTCCGCCTGCCTGCGCTAGCGCGCCTCGCCGTGCAGGACGCCAGTCTAGCGTTGTTTACCATTGAGGGAACATTACCCAGTGCGCTCTTTCAAACATTCACAATAAATTTGTTGTGTTTATTGCTGGTTTAGTGATTGTCACTGTGAAATAAGTCACCATGGGTTCAAAGAAGCTTCCTAGTGGCACCCCTGTGGTAAAGAAAGTGAGGAACACCATCGAATTGAAGAAGGAGATTGTAGAAAAATATGAGAGTGGCGTACGTGTGAGTGAGCTTGCCAGGATGTACAACAAAAACACATCTACTATCACCTCTATCCTGGCAAAGAGAAAAGAAATCAAGGAAGCTAATGTTGCAAAAGGGGTTGATATGTTAACGAAAAATAGATTGAAAACAGTGGATGAGGTTGAGAAGGGTTTTGGGTGTGGAAAACAAATAAAAAACATGATACAAGGTGGGGTGATAGTATTTACAAGTGCCCAAAAATTGCTGAAAAGACAAAGGATAGTTGCACGGGAGATCTTGTCAGAAACTGCCTGCACCAGTCTGAGACAATGTGCAACAGGCCAGGCAGAGGCTGGTTTGAGAGGTTTAAGAAACGTAGTGGCGTACACAGTGTTGTGAGGCATGGTGAGGCAGCCAGCTCAGACAAATGTGCAGCTGAAAAATTTGTGCAGGAATTCCAGGGGTTCATAGACACTGAAAAATTCGAACCCCAACAAGTGTTTAATTGTGATGAAACAGGCCTGTTTTGCCCAACAGGACCTTCATTACTCAGGAGGAAAAGGCACTTCCAGGACACAAGCCTATGAAAGACAGGCTAACTCTCATGTGTGCTAATGCCAGTGGTGATTTTGAAGTGAAGCCTTTACTGGTGTATCACTCAGAAAATCCCAGAGCCTTCAAGAAACACAATGTTAACAAGAATAAATTGTGTGTGTATTGGAAGGCTAACACCAAGGCATGGGTCATTAAGGACATTTTCGTGGAATGGTTCACTGGAGTGTTTGGCCCTAGTGTGAAGAAATACCTCCTGGAAAAGAAATTGCCACTCAAGTGCCTCCTGCTACTGGACAATGCTCCTGCTCATCCTCACAGCTTGAAAGACTATTTGTCTGATGAGTTCAGTTTCATCACAGTGAAGTTGTTGCCTCCTAACACCACTCCTCTCATCCAGCCCATGGACCAGCAGGTCATTTCTAACTTCAAGAAATTGTACACCAAAGCAGTGTTTCAGAAGTGCTTTGAAGTGACCTTGGACACTGAGTTGACCCTAAGAGAGTTCTGGAAAGATCACTTCAATATCGTCCATTGCATAGGCCTTATAGGCAAGGCTTGGCAGGGAGTGACTTCCAGGACTTTGAACTCGGCTTAGAGACCACTGTGGCCGGATTGTGTTCAAAAGAGGGTTTTTGAAGGATTTGAGGCTGACCCTGACCCTGACTACCCTGTGCCTGTTGTGGAAAATATTGTGGAATTGGGCAAGTCCCTGGGGTTGGAGGTGAGTGGTGAGGATGTGGAAGAGTTGGTGGAGGACCACAGGGTAGAACTAACCACTGAAGAGCTGAAAGAGCTTCATCAGGAACAGCATCAGACGACATTTAGGGAAATTGATTCACAGGAGGAGGATGGACAGGGTGAGGTAGTAACTTCCTCAGAGATTAAGGAAATGTGTTCTATGTGGACTAAGTTGCAGACATTTGTTTAAAAACACCACCCTAAAAGGGGAAATAAGCCATCTCTGCAACCAGTTCAGTGACAGAGCCATATTGCACTTCAGGAAAATGTTAAAGAGGCACCAGAAACAGAGCACTCTTGAGAGGTATTTTTTCGAGGCAGGGGTCCAGTGACTCTCAAGCTGGTCCTAGTGGCATTAAAAGAAAAAGAAGGGAAGTAACCCCAGATAAAGACCTGTTACCTGAAGTCCTTATGGAGGGGGATTCCCCTTCCAAACACTAACCCCTTCCCCTGTCTTCCTCCCTATCTTCCAGATGCTAGCAACTCTCTTCAATAAAGGTAAGTAAATGTTATTTATTATTATGTTATTTAATATTTTTTTTTTTTTCAACAAGTCGGCCGTCTCCCACCGAGGCAAGGTGACCAAAAATAAATTACTTTCATCATCATTCAACACTTTCACCACACTCATACATAATCACTCTCTTTGCAGAGGCGCTCAGATACGACAGCTGTATGTATTATTATTTTGTGTTAATAATGTTAGTTTGTGTATGTAGAAGTATAGTTAATCTTTAAAAAAAATGAATTTTTTGTGAATATTTTTGGGTGGAAACGGATTAATTGTATTTACATTACAGTGGACCCCCGGTTCTCGTCGGTAATCCGTCCCAGAGGGCCCATCGACCACTGGTTTGGTCGAACTCCGATTCTATTTTCCCCATAAGAAATAATGGAAATAAAATTAATCCGTTTCAGACACCCAAAAGTATTAAAATAAAATATTTTTGTACATTAAATATACATTAAATTACACAGAAAACAATGAGACATGAAGAATAAAACAGTAATAACATGTCACTTACCTTTATTGAAGAGTTGTTGATGTGTGGAAGACGGGAGGAGGGGAGAGGATGGAAGAGTTGCTTTTGTTTGGAAGGGAAATCCCCTTCCATAAAGACTTCAGGTACCAAGTCCTTTCCCTAGGTTACTTCCCTTCTTAGTTTTTTAATGGCACTAGGACCAGCTTGAGAGTCACTGGACCCCTGTTGCTCAAAAAAAGTGTTCCAGAGAGTTCTGTTTCTGGCGAATGTTTGGAATTGTGCCGGCGACTGGGGCAGGCTGGCTCCCTGGCTGGCTGGCTTGCTGACCATCTGGCTGGCTGAATGGATGGACAGCCGGCTGGCTGGATGGATGGACAGCCAGCTGGCTGGCTGGATGGACAGACGGCTGGCTGGATGGATGGACAGACGGTTGGCTGGATAGCCGGCTGACTGGCTGAACAGCCGGCTGGATGGATGGATGGCCGGCCAGCCAGCTGACCAGCTAGCCGGCTGGCTTGCTGACCATCTGGCTGGCTGGCTGAACAGCTGGATGGATGGTCAGCTGGCTGGTTGGATGGACAGCTGGCTGACTGGCTGAACAGCCGGCTGGATGGATGGATGGCCGGCCAGCTGGCTGACCAGCTACCCGGCTGGCTAACTGACTGATTGGACGGCTGGCTGGCTGACTAGCTACCCGACTGGCTAACTGACTGACTGGACGGCTGGCTGACTAGCTACCCGGCTGGCTAACTGACTGACTGGACGGCTGGCTGGCTGACTGACTGACTGAGTCTATCTCACAGGAACACATAAATACAATTATACATAGTGTAAATTACCTATTATACAGGGAGAATCTAATAATAATAATAATAATAATGATAATTATTGAAGCATGGTGACCAGCTGGCACAAGGGGCCCCAGTCTTATCTCTAATCAAATTACAAGAGGTGACATTGATGAGGGGTGAGCGTCCTCTTATCTTATTATTATCTTCTTATTATCGCTAAACTAATTAGTGTTGACATTGATGAGGGTACAATGCCTTCGCCTGTCTCCCTCCCTGCCTGTCTCCCTCCCTCCCTGCCAGCCAGCCAGCCAGGGGTGACGGGTTAGCCTAGGCTTTATTTGTTTTCACTGTTTTATATCTCTGTCTGTATCTGTTTGTCTCTGTCTGTCTGTCTGTCTGTCTCAGAGAGATCCAACACATATTACAAGACTCAGTAGTCACTGCTTCACATCTGAGTCCTGACACACATTATTTGCCAGTCTCGATTGTATGGGATATCCTAGGTAATTTACACTATGTGTACACTATGGTCAGTGGTCACGAGTGGTCGCAGTCCCTGAGCTGCTTTGGGAATTAGTGTGAAGGGGTACAATTATGGCTAGCTGCTGTAGTGTTTTAAAGCGTGAGGTTGGGGTGTTGAGGAAGGAGGTCCTGCTTCTCCAGGAGGAATTTAGGAGGCTGAAGGTTCACCTCTATGGCTTTGGAAGTGAGAGTGAAGTGGCTGGAGTGGTGGAGGGGAAAAGGGATACCAGTAGTGAGGTGCAGTCTGCCACTACCTGCGAGGAGGGTAAAGGTAGGAAGGAGGAAAAGGCTACCAGGAGTGAGGTGCAGTCCAGCACCTGCTACAAGTGGCAAGTGGTTCCCAGTAATGGCAGGAACATCAAAATAAGGAAAGTTAAGAGAGAAGATTTGAAGGTAGGAAATCGCTTCTCTGTTCTTCAGGATGAGTGTACTCCAGAGGCCAGTGAAGGTAAAGGTACTACTTCCCCTGCTAATAGAGGTAAGCGAATTCTTGTGGTAGGTGACTCACAGGTAAGACATATGGACCGTGCTTTCTGTAATAGGAATAAGAAGGCGAGAGAGAGGGTGTGCTTCCCTGGAGCTGGTGTTGGAGACATAGTCAACAGGTTAGATAATATCATGTCAGGTAATGGGAACAAGCCCATTATCTGTCTCAGTGCTGGTGGAAATGATATTGGGAAGGGTAGGAGAGAAGAGTTGCTAGATAAGTACAGGTCAGCTATAGAGCTAATTAAGTCCAAGGGAGGGGTCCCAATCATATGTAGCATCTTGCCTAGAAGGGAGTGGGAAATGAATGGTTGTCTAGGGCAATTGGTGCAAATTGCTGGCTAGACAGATACTGCAAGGAACTTGCAATCCCATTCATTGACAACTGGGACAACTTTTATGGCAAACATGATATGTATGCAAGGGATGGGGTACATCTCTCTGGGACAGGGGTGGAAGCACTTGCCAACTCGATTGAGAGGGCCATTGCTGACATGCCTAGTATTTTAAACTGATAGAGGATAGAGGTATGGGTGTGTGTGGGGAACAGTCAGTTTGCAACACTAGGGCTGAAAACAGTAAGTGTATAAAAGACATTCATCATAAAGTTACAAATAAAGACATTGGATCAGGTCAGCAAACAAAGGGAGACAGCAGAGGGAAACAAGAGACTAGCTCCCTTAAGGTTTACTATACTAATAGCAGGAGTGTAAGAAATAAGATAGATGAGCTAAGATTAATTGCAAGTGCAGGAAACATAGATATTATTGCGATAACAGAGACCTGGCTCAATCTGAAAGATAGAGAGTTGCCTTCTGAATGTCACATACAAGGCTATAAATTATTCCACACTGATAGGGTCAACAGGAAGGGTGGTGGAGTAGCGATGTATGTCAGAGACAATTTAAATTGTTGTGTTAGACAAGATATAAAATTAGAAGCGTCAGCCACTGAATCTGTTTGGGTATAGCTTCTTGAGGGCTGTGTAAAACTTATCTTGGGTGTGATTTACAGGCCCCCTAATCTTGATAGGGAGTGCAGTAAACTTCTATGGGATGAAATTCGTAAGGCATCTACATATGAAAATGTTGTGCTGATGGGAGATTTCAACTTTAGACAAATTGACTGGAGCAATTTGACAGGAAATTTAGAGTCAAGTGACTTTCTTAATACGATTCAGGATTGTTTTTTGAAACAGTTGGTGACAGAACCAACTAGAGGAAATAACCTGCTAGTCTTGGTTCTTGCCAGCAGGGAATCGCTAGTCAATAATCTTGAGGTTAATGATGAGCTTGGGGAAAGTGATCACAAATCAAGTCTCTGTCCCTGACTTCCACCTGGCTGATTTCATAGGACTGAAAATTACCTGGGTAGGCTGAACTGGAATGACCTGACAGTGGGTCAGGTAGGTGGTGATTGCCAATATGACGTTTTCCAGAGAATAGTTCTAGCTGCTCAGACAGCTTATGTTCCTAATAGGGAAATCAGATCAAACAAAAATGATCCTAAATGGATGAACAATAGATTAAAACATCTCATTGGTCAAAAGAGAGGCATATATAGGCAAATCAAAAGAGGAGAGGGGCAATTAGGTAATCAATATATTCAGTTAAAGAGAGAAATAAAAAAGGAATAAGAAAAGCAAAAAGAGACTATGAGGTTAAAGTTGCAAGAGAATCGAAGACTAACCCAAAAGGATTTTTTCAGGTATACAGAAGTAAGATTAGGGACAAGATAGGCCCACTCAAAAGTTACTCAGGTCAGCTCACCGACAGTGATAAGGAAATGTGTAGAATGTTTAACACTTACTTCCTCTCAGTTTTTACACAGGAAGATACTAGCGATATTCCGGAAATAATTAATTATGTAGAACAGGATGATAGTAAACTATGCATGATTAGGGTCACAAGTGATATGGTCCTTAGACAAATAGATAAATTAAAACCTAACAAATCCCCAGGCCCTGATGAACTGTATGCAAGGGTTCTAAAGGAATGTAAAGAGGAGCTTAGCAAACCTATGGCTAATCTTTTCAACATATCACTGCAAACTGGCATGGTGCCAGATAAGTGGAAAATGGCAAATGTAATACCTATTTTCAAAGCAGGTGACAGGTCCTTAGCTTCGAACTATAGACCAATAAGCCTAACCTCCATAGTGGGAAAATTTATGGAATCAATAATTGCCGAGGCAATCCGCAGCCATCTTGAAAAGCATAAATTAATCAACAAATCTCAGCACGGTTTTACAAAAGGGCGTTCCTGTCTTACAAATTTAATAACTTTTTTCACTAAGGTATTTGAGGAGGTAGATCATGGTAATGAATATGATATTGTGTATATGGACTTCAGTAAGGCTTTTGATAGAGTCCCACATCAGAGACTATTGAGGAAAATTAAGGCACACGGAATAGGAGGAGAAATTTTTTCCTGGATAGAGGCATGGTTGACAAATAGGCAGCAGAGAGTTTGCATAAATGGGGAGAAATCAGAGTGGGGAAGCATCACAAGCGGTGTTCCACAGGGGTCAGTATTGGGCCCCTTGTTGTTCACAATCTACATAAACAACATAGATGAGGGAATAAATAGCGACATAAGCAAATTTGCCGATGACACCAAAATAGGCCGTCCAATTCATTCAAATAAGGACATTAGAGCACTCCAGGAAGATTTGAATAGACTGATGCAGTGGTCGGAGAAGTGGCAGATGCAGTTTAATATAGATAAATGCAAAGTTCTAAATATTGGACAGGACAATAACCATGCCACATATAAACATAAGAACATAAGAAAGGAGGAACACTGCAACAGGCCTACTGGCCCATACTTGGCAGGTCCATATCAAAACCAACCCAAAAACAAAAATATTTGTGCAACCCATCCCCATCGCCATCCAAGCAAGAAGCCCCGACAACACCCCTCCCCCTCCTCAACAACTGTTCAAATCCAACCCCTCTCACTTACAAGAACACAGAAATAAGGAACACTGCATCAAGCCAACTGATCCACACTAGGCAAAACCCAAAACCAATCCCACACACAAAAACTCCTACCCAACCCACCTACTCCATCCATGGAATATGCTTTGATAATCAGGGCACTATAAAATAGGGTACTGAAGGAGCTGAAGCACCTGGTCCATCACCAGGGCACTGAATAAGCGAAGCACCTGGTCCATCACCAGGGTACTGAGGAGCAAGCACCTGGTCCATCACTAGGGTGCTGAGGGAGCCGAAGCACCTGGTCCATCACCAGGGTACTGAAGGAGCCGAAGCACCTGGTCCATCACCAGG
>WNWK01021215.1:0-2500 GCA_009830355.1 Cherax destructor | reverse complement strand
GTTTATATGCTATCGATGGGAGTTGGGTGGAGAGTAACCATTACGTTTCTCTGATGCAGCTTTAGAGAAAACTGTAAATCTGGCGCCTGGCACAGTAACCCCATCATACGCGTTTGTTTACAATTCTGGCATGAATTATTGTTTATGATGGATCTAAAGGTAGTTGTTAGAAATGATTAAACTCAGTGAACATGGTAATAATATGGCTGTGTAGTAATAATATGGTAGTGTAGTGTAAATATTGTGCAGTAGTGAAGCCGGTGGCCTACATACGTGTACCTACGTCACAGGCCACCTACACTGAATTCCTACAAAAAATATTACACACCTCTCTCCTACATTAAGACTAACAAATATTTTAAAGTAAGTATAATGAATGACTGTGACAGTAAAAACAAAGAAGGAAGTAACCCCAGAAAAGGACTTGGTACTTGAAGTTCATGGAAGGAATTCTCTATTCCAACAATAGTAACTCTTAAATCCTCTACCCTCCTCCTGTCTTCCACACATCAATAACTCTTCAATAAAGGTAAGTGTCAAGTTACTGTTTTATACTTCATGTCTCATTGTTTTCTGTGTAGATAAATGTACATTTTATGTAAAAAAATATTTTTTAAATACTTTTGGATGTCTGGAACGGATTAATTTGATTTACATTATTTCTTATGGGGAAAATGGTTTTGAAAATAGTCCATTTTGAAAATAGGTGGACTCTCAGAACGGATTAATCACTATTTTCAAGGGTCCACTCATTGTAAGTGCTTTTGTAAGTGTATTTTTGGGGTCTGAATGGACTAACCTATCTTGACATTATTTCTTAAGGAGTAAATTGTTCACTAATGGCACTTGAGCAGGCTTCTAAATGAACTTTGCTCTACTTTGGGGTCCACGTACTTGTATCATAAGGAGTTCTTGGAGATAAAAGGGTCAAAGGAAACACTCAGATGGATGGTGACTGGTATATTGATGGAGTCTGTGAGGAGAGACACCCAGCCCTTCTGTCCAGTTCTATGGCCAGCTGAATGAGAGACGCTCTCTGCACGCACAACGCGCGTGCCTCTGACGCACAAGTAACAAAGGGATGGGACATATAACATAGTTAGGACTACTTATGATACACTATATAATGTATCAATATGCTTAGTACATATTACAGACAGCTCGGCCATTTCATATGACGTCTCAAAGATACAATACAACCTGCAGGCTGGACAGACAGGTGATAATGGGGTGATTCTATACAAATCAAACACATTTAATCTGAGAACTCAAGAAAATTATAACAAGATTAAATTGACTGAATAGATAGTAATAACTGATCTTACTATCATTGGTCTTTATATAATGGTTCATAAATGTAATTGCAATTGTTCTTGATTTAATTCACAATGCATTGCATAAATATTACAATTTCAACTGATAAAATCGACGATCTGTATTCATGAGGAAGAATAAATATAATTACAGGGCAGAAACTTTAACAGAAGATAGGTAGGTAACTCCCTCTTACAGTAGGTAATTTCTCTTAACTCAATTTTCTATCTTTAGCTCAAGACTTATGATCACTTCCTACTGAAGGAATGAATAGTCTCGGTGGAGGGATTGAACTCTCACAGTAGGTAATTTCTCTTAACTCAATTTTCTATCTTTAGCTCAAGACTTATGATCACTTTCCTACTGAAGGAATGAATAGTCTCGTGGAGTGGATTGAACTCTCCCGGCTGAAATAGTTAACCAATAACACAAAATATGAGAAAAGGAGAACAGCCTCACTATCTCTTATTGCAGGTAATAATTTCTCGAATACAACACTTAACTCTTCAAGGTTTTACTGTCAACTAGATCATATCACTATCTGGAACACAAGGGACAAAACTGGCACTCTAGTTAAACACTAGTAACAGAAACGGCTTTCTGCAATTGCCTTCGCATCAGCAGAGATGGTATAACTCATTCAAGTAGTCTTTCTTCAACAAAGTGTCCCTGGAGAGGAACTACTACTTGAACTAGCGACTCAAGGATAGGTCAGCACTCAAGGTAGTCTGAGTGTCCTCAGGTACTCAGCCGACTGAACGCCATTCTTGCATGCCTGAAGTTGTAGGTAGAAAAGACAGGAATGACAGTTTACTAGTGCCTAACGCTGCCACGTTAAAAAAACTACAAGTCTACAAGAACTTAATCTGAACTCACATTCTGCACCACTCTGGCAAATCTCTGATACAAGCTGGGAGAACAAACACATTGCTCACAAGCTAGATACTGTCTTCAATCATTACAGGAGTATGAAGACTTTTACTGACTCTTGATCATTATAGCTTGACTGCAGAATACACAAAGTTATCACATAAATTTACTTGAGACTTGATTTCAGACAAATGAACGAACTCAAAAAAGAAAATAATAAAAGAAAAGTAATAGACAATATAGCTTAACTGGTATTAACGATTTTAACACTTCATAAATAAGAAGGATTGCAAAAGATTCACACTTTAAACCCTTT
>WNWK01021214.1:0-34421 GCA_009830355.1 Cherax destructor | reverse complement strand
GGACTACTTTTATACTAAAAATTTGAAAAATTTGTACCATAGTAACAAGATACCCCCTACAATAAGTGACGGGAAGCAGTTATTGGCCTCTTTGTAGCCCTCTTTTTTCTTTGCCTTCGCCTGTATAGGGAGCGCCTCTCTCTTTCTAGTTTACATCTTCTCCTCCTTTTCCTTAAGGGAATTTGCCTTGAGCAAACCTCAAGTGCCACAGAGTTAATTTGTTCTAGACATAGGTTAGGATCCGTGATGCTTAGGCTATCTTCCCAGTTTATATCATTTAGGATTTGGTTTACTTGGTCCCACCTTATGTTTTTGTTATTGAAGTTGAAATTGGAGAAGGCTCCCTCGCGACTGATCACATTTTGTCGATCTGGGGCCTCCCTCATGCATGTCTGGACCTCTATTATGTTGTGATCTGAATATATCGTTTTTGATATGATGACATTTTGTATCAGATCATCATTGTTAGTGAAGATGAGGTCCAGTGTATTCTCCAATCTTGTAAGCTCTATTATTTGCTGGTTTAAGGTGAATTTGGTGCAGAGATTTAAAAACTCGTGTGTGTGCGAGTTTTCATCTGAGCTGCCTCCTGGTGTTATCTCTGCTACCACATTATTTGCAATATTCCTCCATTTTAGGTGCCTTAGATTGAAGTCCCCAGGAGCAAGATGTTGGGGGCAGGGGCTGGAAGGTTTTCCAGACATTGGTCAATTTTCAGAAGCTGTTCCTGGAATTGTTGGGACGTTGCATCCTGAGGCTTGTATACAACCACGATGACCAGGTTTTGATTCTCGATCTTTACTGCTAAAACTTCAACTACATCATTTGAGGCATACAAATGACTCTGTGATATACAGGCCAGCCCCACCTTTTTGCCTGTTCACTCTGTCACATCTGATAGGTTGCAGCCAGGGATCCATATTTCATTGTCCAAGTGATCCCTTATGTGGGTCTCTGTGAAAGCCGCAAACATAGCATTTGACTCTGTAAGAAGTCCACGGATGTAAGGTATCTTGTTGTTTGTTGCTGGCTTTAGACCCTGTATATTTGCAAAGATGAATGTCGTTGGATTGGTGGTATTCTTGGTATGGAGGGGTCTTTTTTCCTGGCACTAATATCTGTTGTTCTGGAGTGGAGGCCATTGACTGCGGTTCCACTCCAGAAATGATTGCAGTTGGTGTATGATTTCTGTTATTTCCTGCCAGCTTTTTTTCCTTCCTTGCGCTAAAAAAAACTCTCTCTCTGGAGTGGCTTTGGCTACCCAGGTTTTCCCATGGTCTGGATGTTCTGTGTCGTCTTGCACCCTTTAGGTGGTGGGCCTGGCAATATAGGTTATAGCACTGTCTTTCCTGAACTGATGAGTGACACATTTCAGGGTGGAAAAGCTTACAGAAAGGGAGGTTGCATTTTCCTGTTGTCATATGGACACGGCATTTTCTGGGGTGGTCAAAGTTGCATGTCCCATCTGTTTACCCAGAAATTCCATGCCTGCAGATACCAAATGCATAATATTTGCATAGGCCTGGTTTGTGTTTGCTTTGTTTTTTTGTGACTGTGTTCCCTAATGTATTCCCTATTAGTGCGTGTTTTCCTGTCTCATTTCTATCTTCAGCACTAGTGCTAACATCCCCTTTTGTTTCATCTCCAACATTAACACCTTCAGGAGCACTGTCCACCAGGACAACACTAGCACCCTCAGGAGCACTGTCTTCTAGGACAACACTAGCGCCCTCAGGAGCACTGTCCTCCAAGACAACACTAGCACCCTCAGGAGAACTATCCTCCAGGACAACACTAGCACCCTCAGGAGCACTGTTTTCTAGGACAACACTAGCTCCATCAGGAGCACTGTCCTCCAGTACAACACTAGCACCCTCAGGAGAACTATCCTCCAGGACAACACTAGCACCCTCAGGAGTGCTGTCGTTCAAGACAGCCCCTTCCAAGCCACCCATCTTATTTTCCCAGCTGTCATACCATGTTGACATGTCTTTTAAGAAGGATCTTTTAATATAGATGCAATTCCCTCATACAGGTGTATCTCGTTTGGGCAGACCCAAAAACATCTCTCTGAGTTTATGTCAAGGGTGGTCACTGGTTGAAAATCCCTGCATATACCATGGGACCATTGACCACAGAGATTGCAAGCAATCCAGGCCTGTTTTCGTCCCTTACCCTTTCTACAGACTACACAGATCTTCATGGTGGTGGTCATCTTACAACACTTGACCACTCTCCTAGCTAGCTAGTCTATAATTTCTCGAAGTATTTAGTTGTTTTTAACAGTTTCCAACGAATCCGGTCCTTTGTTCACTTATTTCTTGGACTTAGAGTCAGTCTTCAGTACTGGCACAATAGGTACAGACCATTCACTATGTGATATAGGCTCAATAATGCCTTTCTGCACTAGTTTTTCTAATTCTTCCTCAATCATCTCTTTGTGAAAAAATGGTACTGGCCTTGCTTTCACAAACTTAGGGACAGCATCACTTTTCACATGAATTTGTGCCACGATGCTGGAGATAGGTTTACTAGAATCTACCCTAAAATTATCTAACATTTCTTCAGCACTGTCTAGTTTGTTAATTTTGGTAGATTCATCCAATCCAGCAAGGTAAATCCCTACCTTTTTCATGAGGTCTTTCCCACACAAGTTACTATTATTGTATTTCAGTACATAAAACACTTGTGACACCTCTAATTTATTATATCTTACCGGCAAAACCACCTGTCCCAGAAGGTTTATTTTCCAATTATCATATGCAGTTACCCTCCTAGAACATGGTTCAATGTGCCCCTTTACTGCCTCTACCCAGTCTTTGGATAAAGTCGAGATGGACGCCCCACTGTCAATCTCAAAAGGTATTGTGTGATTGTTAATGATAAACCCATATTTCTCTGCCTTCATGGAAAACACTCTATCCTCTAAGGCAAATAAGCTCATCACTTCCTCATCTGCTGAACTATCACCGCCATCCAGCACCTTAATTGACTTTGTTCTAGGATATCTCGGTGACTGCTGTGTCCTTGCTGTCCTGTTTTTTTCAATACTCGATTTTGATACAGCCTTAGGAGACACTTTTGAAGATTTCTCACTACACACTCTTCTCAAGTGGCCTTTCTTATGACACTTATTACAGAAAAAGTCTTTAAACCTACAAGTACTACTACTGTGCTGGAACCCACAATGTTTACATTTCACAACATTAATCACTTGTACCGCAGGAGCAGAGTTCTGATCTGTAACAAATGCCTGTTCCAAGTTCAAAAGTTTGTCAAATAGTTTTGCAGACTGCACACTTTGCAAATCCAAATTTTCTGCAACTAGGTGAGGAAAATATACTTCATCCACCACCGCCATAAACAACTGGTCCCTCACTCTGGGGTCAAATTGTCCCCCAAAGGTACAGTTCACAGCCAACGCTTTTAAATCTGTATATAATTCATGCAAGGACTCACCCTGTCGTTTCTTCCTCTGCTGAAAAGCCAACAAACTGCGGTGGTAGGCTGGTTTCACTGCAAAATAACTTTTCAGTGCCACGACTAAGTCGTCGTAACTCTTCGTGTGTGGCAATTCTGGAGCACACACATTACCTAAAACACTGTAAGTTTCTGATCCCAGGGACACTAGCAAGAAATTCCTCTTGTTATCTTGCTCTTTAATTCCTAAGTGAGCGAAATTGGCTTCCAACAAGCTTAGCCAGAGCTCCAAAGAAATCTTACGTGGGTCGAAAGGTTCCAACCTTCCTTGTGATGCTGCCATGCTGCCACTTGTTGCTGCTGTATCACCGTTCTGCTGCAATGTCCTCGGCTGGCAATATCCCTACTACTTCAGGCCACATTGGCCCACTATCCTTGGCTCTGATGATCCCATCCTCGTCGCCACTGTAGTGGTTGTAGGCTATAGAAAGACTGAGTAACAATAACAATGTACTCTCCAAGGCCGCTCCATAACAACAACAACAATAACAAAACAATTATAAATGACTGAACCAAACAAACATAGTATTCAATCCTCCTACTGCTCCCAACCCCTTACAGAACGAATGGATTTGTCAGTTAAAAACAGAGTAGGGGAGTTAGTAGATGGGGAGCTGGAGGTATTGGGTAGATGGCGGGAATATTTTGAGGAACTTTTAAATGTCGATGAAAAAAGGGAGGCTGTAATTTCATGTACTGGCCAGGGAGGTACAACATCGTTTAGGAGTGAAGAAGAGCAGGATGTGAGTGTGGGGGAGGTGCGTGAGGCATTACGTAGAATGAAAGGGGGTAAAGCAGCTGGAACTGACGGGATCATGACAGAAATGTTAAAAGCAGGGGGGGATATGGTGCTGGAGTGGTTGGTAATTTTGTTTAATAAATGTATGAAAGAGGGGAAGGTACCTAGGGATTGGCAGAGAGCATGTATAGTTCCTTTATATAAAGGAAAGGGGGATCAAATAGATTGTAAGAATTATACGGGAATAAGTTTACTGAGTATACCAGGTAAAGTGTATGGCAGGGTTATTATTGAAAGAATTAGAGGTAAAACAGAGAGTAGGATTGCACATGAGCAAGGAGGCTTTAGAGTGGGTAGGGGATGTGTAGATCAAGTGTTTACAGTGAAGCATATATGTGAACAGTATTTAGATAAAGGTAGAGAAGTTTTCAATGCATTTATGGATTTAGAAAAGGCATATGATAGAGTGGATAGGGGAGCAGTGTGGCAAATGCTGCAAGTGTATGGAATAGGTAGTAAGTTAGTAAAGGCTGTAAAGAGTTTTTTTGAGGATAGTGAGGCTCAGGTTAGGGTGTGTAGGAAGAGGAGATTACTTCCAGGTAAAAGTAGGTCTTAGACAGGGATGTGTAATGTCACCATGGTTGTTTAATATATTTATAGATGGGGTTGTAAAAGAAGTAAATGCTAGGGTGTTGGGGAGAGGGGTGGGATTAAATTATGGGGAATTAAATGCAAAATGGGAGTTGACACAGTTACTTTTTGCTGATGATACTGTGCTTATGGGAGATTATAAAGAAAAGTTGCAAAGGTTAGTGGACGAGTTTGGGAGAGTGTGTAAAGGTAGAAAGTTGGAAGTGAACATAGATAAGAGTAAGGTGATGAGGGTATCAAACGATTTAAATAAAGAAAAATTGGATATCACATTGGAGAGAGGGATTATGGAAGAAGTAAATGTTTTCAGATATTTGGGAGTTGACGTGTCAGCGGATGGTTTTATGAAGGATGAGGTTAACCATAGAATTGATGAAGGAAAAAGGTGAGTGGTGCGTTGAGGTATCTGTGGAGACAAAAAACGTTATCCATGGAGGCAAAGAAGGGAATGTACGAAAGTATAGTGGTACCAACACTCTTATATAGGTGTGAAGCATGGGTTGCAAATGCTGCAGCGAGGAGCCTCTTTAAGGGGGGCTCCTTGACGAGGTAAAGAGGCAATCGGTCTGAGGAATTGGACCTTTTGGTCTTCTTCCTCAGACCGAACCTAATTACCCCCCAATCCCCCTCCCTTTTCCCATCTTCCCCATCCTCCCTTTTCCCTTTCCTCCTCCCCCTCTTCCTCATCCCTCCCTTATTTCCTTCCCATTTTTACCCTGGGAGCTTCTCTCCACAGGCATTCTAGTTCCTAGGTAGGGAGAAGGGTACCGTGGTCCATTCCTATTCCGTTGAGGTTCTTGGCGTTGGTGTAGTTTGCCGTGGAATCTGGATCGCCTGGGGATGTCCCAATCCCTCTCCGGTCTCCCGGGGGTGGCCTTGGGTATCTTTCGCACGACGGGTGTATCTCTGGAGGCCACCTTTCGGATTCCGGGGGTGGTGGCCGAAGGCGGTATGCTTTGTGGCGGATATCCGGCCGCCCTCTCTTTTGTCCGCCGAGATGGCTCGATGGATGTGAGGTTGCTATCCCGGATTGCTGGTTTACTGGCATGAAGGGTAGGGTATGGCATGGGTTCCATGCAGCATCTGCACTACTTGCGGTGTTGAGGTCCTCTTGGGCGCAGAGGGGGATTTACGCCCCTTTCATTCCTCCTAGGAGCTATTCCTCCATGTTCCCCCCTTTTTTTATTCTTTTTTTTATTTTTATTTTCTTTTCTTCTTTCTTTTTTTCTTAAAAACAAAAAGAAAGAAGTAACCTAACCATGGATGCCCTAATCCGTGACTCTACCCCCGGGCCCCTTGATACCGCACCTAGTTCTGACCCTACCTTGATAATGGATAACTCTTCGGACAACCCTAATACCACTGTACCTGAAGCAGGTGCCAGTTCGTCACCTGCTTAAGGTCCCAGGGACCCGACTGGCCCTTTCGATACATCTGACCTTCGCTCTTCTCTGACCTTGATTCCGGCTTCTCCCTCGACGGTGCGGCAATTTTCGAATCGCTCGCCTGTCCAACATCGGACCACCCCTGGTCCCAAACCCAAACGACCAAGACCCACACATGACGATTCGAAACTTTCTTCTCGTTCATCTCAGAAATGACAAGCTAGTCACGCACTCCCCTTAAACTCTCCGTTTCAAACTACTCAATGGACAAAGTTTTTTACTCTTCGACCGACTTCTCCTAATACCTATCTTTCAGACCATAGTATTGGTAAGGCTCTGCTACACAATGTTAGTAAAGACATCTCATTTCACGCTCTCAAGAGTGGCACTCGAATCATCACGGTCCAGAATGCTGGCCAAGCTCGCGATCTTTCTCTTCTTACAAAGATTGATACTACTCCTGTTACTATTGACAAGCACCATTCCCTCAATTCTTGTTGTGGTTCTGTCATTTTGCCCCACACTATTGTCCAACGGAATTTCCAGACATGTGGTGATGACATTTTCGAGCAGCTTGAGCTCCAAGAACTCCCTATCCTTAAAGTTGACACTTTTGTCCTCCCAGCCAATAAGCGAAGACGTTATCCTTGCAATATAGCTTGTTTAACGTTTGACTGCCGAGAACTGCCACCTTCGGTCTACATTGCAGGTCAACGTTTACAAGTTCGAAAGGTGACCCCTACACCGCAGCAGTGTAGAACCTGCTGGCGTTTTGGTCATCCAGCAAAATATTGCAGGTCCATGGCCGAATGCCCAGTCTGTGGTGCTGACGACCATGCCAGTTCTTCTTGTACTCTACCTCCCTCTTGCCTTAACTGTCATGAGGCACATCCTTCGTATTCTCGCTGTTGTCAGGTTTACCTGAATGAGCGGGAAATCCGTTGTCTCAAAGAGGCGGAAGGCTTCTCATATGCTATGGCTGTCTCTCATCTTCGCCTTCAAGGCAAACTTCCCCGTATTTCCTATTCTCGCATTGCTAAACGTCGCCCCGCTTCTGGGGTCCCAACTTCCACGGCTTCCTCTGTGGCCGCCTCATCCTCAGTCACCCCTGTCTCGAATCCTTTGATGTTCTTGGCTCCGAGGTCCCTACCTCGGCTTCCCATACTATCCACACTCCTTCCTCTATTCCCTCGCACAGTTCTGAGTCTATACGTACTTGTCCTTCACCTAAACCTCAGCGCCCCCCCTCTTATAAGCCCGGCAAAAAATCCCTATTGCCAGGTTCTTCGCCTCCAACAAGTTCGGTAACGTGTGTGGAGGTTCATCCTCTTCGTCATAAACTACCTTCATCCCCTGTCCCCTCCCAAGTCCCTACGACAGTTTCCTCTTCTATCTCCTCGTCCTCTACTTTAGTACAGTCTATAGACTCCCCGATAGTTTCTTCCATTTCTAATGTAGTCTCACATTCTGCATCTTTGACTTCCGAAACACTGGAAGCTATTGCATAATATATTTCAGAGACTGGGCCGATGATGGACACTACTCCATCTGAGGTTCCTCATCTCTCTTCTTCGTCTCAACCCTCCCTTCCTTCACAACGTCCTCCTCCCTCTCTGATTACAGGTCTTCCGCTGCCTCCACACGTGGACTTTTCTAACCCTAGTCCATAGCTTCCTCTCACTTCCACTTCTATCTTTTTCTCCATAAATCATGGCTTATTTGCAGTGGAATATCCGAGGCCTCAGGGGTAACAGGGGTGAGCTTCAGGTGTTGCTCTCCCAGTTTTCCCCTATTGGGGTCTGTTTGCAAGAACCCAAATTACAATCCACTGTCATCAGGCCCTTTTCCGGCTATAATTTGTTATATTCATTGGATCCTTTTTCCGATGGAACCTTTAACGAAAGTGCTCTTCTTATACGCACTGGTGTTCCATACCGTCAGCTCTATGTCCCTTCTTCCTTACATTACACCGCAGCCCGTATCCACTTGAATAAGTGGTATACACTCTGTTCTTTATATCTCTCCCCTTCGCGGGCATTGTCTATCCCAGATGTTGATTTTCTGGTTTCTTCCTTACCGCCACCCCTTCTATTACTTGGCGATTTTAACGCACACCACTTTCTCTGGGGAGGGTCGCACTGTGACTCCCGTGGCATTCAGTTGGAGGCATTTCTTGCTTCTCTTCCCCTCCATTCTTTCTCCTGCATCGATCTTTCCATCTGCTCTTCATCAACTGTCCTTGACTTCACCTGGTCTGTCCTCCCGGACTTACATGACAGCGATCATTTCCCAATTAGTGGAGGCAGGATCCATACATATCTTTAAGGAGAGGTATGATAAAGCTCATGGAGCGGGTAGAGTGACCGAGTAGAGGCCAGTGAAGAGGCGGGGCCAGGAGCTATGAATCGACCCCTGCAACCACAACTAGGCACCTCCTCATTGCCCACGCTGGCAATTTGACCGGGCGAAATGGGACCTTTACGCACATCTTACTGCCTTTCATGAGGTTCCTACCTCGTCCTCCATTGATGAGGTTTTACATCTCCTACTTGTGCTCGGGCAGTGCGTTTGAAACGCGCTGCATGGGGCAGGTATCGGTATAACAGAACCACAGAGAGACTCCTTGATTTCAAGCAGAAGAGAGCTATTGCTCGCTGTGTCATACGTGATGCTAAACGCACTTGCTGGCGAGATTACGTTTCTACTGTCACTTCGGCTTCCTCGATGAGTGCAGTCTGGAAGAAAGTGCGGAAATTGAGTGGTAAATTCTCCCCTGACCCGGCTCCTGTTCTTCAGGTTGCTGGTGTCGATATAGCACACCCTCTAGCCGTTGCCACTGAAATTGGTAATCATCTCTCATTGGTAATCATTTCTCAGGGGCTCCATCTATGCCCCTCGTTCCTTTCTTCTAAGTCTGCCAGCGAGTTAAAGCCCTTAGATTTTTCTTCTCTTAGAGAAGAATCCTATAATGTGCCTTTTACCCTTCAAGAACTGGAGGCAACACTCTCTGCTTGCCGATCATCGGCAGCTGGGCCAGACGGCATACATATTCATATGCTACAGCATTTACATCAGTCTGCTCTTACTGTCCTCTTACGACTCTTTAATCTCATATGGTCGCAAGGAGTTCTTCCCCAGCTGTGGAAGTCTGCTATTGTTCTCCCTTTTCGAAAACAAGGTACTACGGGACGTGATTCCTCTCACTACCGTCCCATCGCTCTTACCAGTGCAGTTTGCAAGGTGATGGAACGTCTAGTTAATAGACGTTTGATGTGGTATTTAGAGACTCTCAATAGTCTCTCCCCTAGTCAATATGGCTTCCGTAAGGGCCGTTCTGCCAATGACCCCTTGCTGCGCTTGGATACGTATATTCGTAATGCCTTTGCGAATAACCATTCGGTTATCGCTATCTTTTTCGACCTTGAGAAGGCTTATGACACAACTTGGAGCTATAATATCTTGGCCCAGGCCCACTCCTTAGGCCTCCGAGGCAACCTACCATTCTTTCTTAAGGCCTTCTTAACTGACAGACATTTCCGGGTCCGGGTTAGTAATGAACTCTCCCCGGAATTTGTCCAAGCTGAAGGTGTCCCCCATGGATGTGTTCTGAGCACAACACTCTTTCTGCTTGCTATAAATAATCTGGCATCTGTTCTCCCATCCAATATTTGGTCATCGCTCTATGTGGATGACTTTGCTATAGCTTGTGCAGGTGCTGACTGTCACCTCATTGCAGTTCCCTTCCAGCATGCCATCAACCGGGTTGTCATGTAGGGGGGTAAGGGAATTTATGGATAATCGGGGAATATGGGAGTAAGGGGAGGGAGTGAGTAGGCTGGAGAGGTGAGGTTGACAGGAGCGGCGTAGCGGAGGTAATGTGAGGTCACTGGTGACTACACCATCACCTCTCATTACCACCACACTACTCACCCTCTCTACCTAAAATAAACTATAATAAAATGAAGTATAAGCATAAAGAATAATACGGGGACAGTGAATATTACTATTCCACTCAAACACAGTTTATTTAAGTCCTTGTACAATAATATATTTGGGAACAGGAGAACACTATTGAGTTTAGATAAATGGGGATTGTACATATAAGCAGGAGACAGGGAATACAATCAACTGACGAAACAGAATATAACTTACAATATAGTTCAGAGGACAGTTCACCACAGGAACTCAGTCACACTTCTAGCCACAGGTCCCAAGACCTGCTCCAACAGAACTCTGCCCAGTGTCTCCAACAGTCTCCTCCAGAGACTCTACAGCAGCTCTCTCCCAGAGCTCTGCACACCGGCAGCCGCTCTGCTAGAATCTCGTGCCCAGAGCTCCGCACACAGGCCAGAGCTCCGCCAGAATGTCTCCAGCCCAGAGCTCCGCACACAGGCCAGAGCTCCGCCAGAATCACCTTCTCTAGTTGTTTCCTCGGCCTTATATGGTCCTCCAAGCATCCCACCAATGAGGAGTGAACGTGCTTTGACCTGACGCCGAAACCTGACGCTTGTCCAAAAGACAAAAGACCTGAGCCTTAATCCGATAGGCGTGTCTGACAGCTATTTAAGAAGGGCAGGTGTGGCTGCTTAGGTAGACCTCACAGCACCCTGACTACATCACATCCCCCTTTGTCCCCCACTTTAAAATATCTGAGAACTAGGACAATTTGTCCTAAGTTATTAGACTATTTTAATCCTAACCCCTTAATTATATTACAATACAAAGACAAAATTACACATAACATAATATAAAAATATTCAACTACATATATTTCCATCAGCCTTCTCAACTACCACAAGGCAGCATAATCAGTACACCTCGCAGGTGACCAGCATAACAGTTGCTCTCTGGTGCAAAGCCTCCTTATCCGTCATTTCTCCTTAAAACTAAATATCTGGCTCCAGTGCCTTCCCTACTTCTACTAGAAATGCACTAGCCGGTGCTAGTCACCCTCGCACGTTAACCATTGGGCCAAGCCTCTCTAGGCTTCTTTGGCGTGGAAAACTGCTCCAACGGGTTGCATTCTTTCAAGTAACTGCAACTGGACCACATCACGACCACCAAGGTCGTATGTTAACACACTTCACATACACACTTCAACATCTGAAAATCGAGATAGGGCAAGCATCGCAGCTAAGACCCACCATTACCCTATGCCACTACTAGGATTCACTGGCCTCATAACACAAGGTAGACATGATCACTTGACCGTTTCCAAGGTCACCTTATTCCACACAGGAAACACTAACACTTCTGGCAAGTCAAAGTAGGCTGGGAACATCTCACACTCTTAATTGTCTCTCATGGCTGGCAGGACATCCCCATACTGGTCGTACAGGTTGGCCAGCATGACAGCATACACCTCCATACCACCCACGGCAGCACGCTGGTCTCAGCAGCCGGAGTCCATCCCCACGGCTCGCGTCCTTCCACATCTCCGAGGATGGCAGCTCCTTCATAGTAGATTCTCCTGTCAAGGCACACCAGACAGAATCCCTCATACTCCACTGAAGCATCACCGCCATCATCTCCTGAGCTAGGCAGCATCACAGCACGGCCACAGCATCGCAGCACGGCTACAGCATCGCAGCACGGTCCCAGCATCGCAGCACGGTCCCAGCATCGCAGCACGGCTACAGTATCGCAACACGACCACAGCATCTCAGAGTCACAGCACGGCAGGCAGCAGCACACAGCCAGTCTCAGCATAGCAGACAGCATCAGACAGGCTCGTCTCAGTAAACCGCAGCATCATAAGCAGCTGACATCAGCAGTAGCAGGCTAGGGTCAGATGCTCAAGGTGAGGTGAGGTGAGGTGAGGTCACTTCTGGTCATTAACAGAGGTGCGGTCACTCATCCCTGGCAACTGCGGGTAACTTGCGGTCAGTGGGTGATGGTCACAGGGTGGGTGACACCCACTACAATGGATGACAGACCAGGGCAGTAATACAGCAACTGGAGCACATCAGCTGGATGACTGGGCACATCAGCTGGGTGACTGGACACATCAGCTGGGTGACCATGAGAGCCAGCTCTTCAATGGGTGACAGTTGTGGATGATTCTTCCAAGGCGGGCTGGGTGACTTCTCCTTTCTCTGTAAATATTCAATTTCGGCCAGTAATTGCTTCCCCAAAAGTCTCACCCAAACACTTATAACCTCCACCATTTATCCCAAACCAACACACAACTCCACCAAATATAATATTACAACCACACAATTACTCAGACCCGCGGTCAAAAAAGGGTCAGCTTAGGTCACTTGGATTATAATATCACACAGATATTTACTTGAACTTTACACACACAAAAAAAATTATAGCAAATGGTAGCATAACACAAATATAACCGAGCAGTCAAAGGCACATGGGACTGGTTCCTACTATAAAAATAATAAGAACCACCACCGCTTAGACACCATGTCATGTAGGGGGTATGGAAATTAGGGATAATGGGGGATTAGGGGAGTGTGGGAGGGAGTGAGTAGGCAGGAGAGGTGAGGTTGACAGGAGCGGAGGTAATGTGAGGTCACTGGTGACTACACCATCACCTCTCATTACCACCACACTACTCACCCTCTCTCTACCTAAAATAAACTATAATAAAATGAAGTATAAGCATAAAGAATAATACGGGGACAGTGAATATTACTATTCCACTCAAACACAGTTTATTTAAGTCCTTGTACAATAATATATTTGGGAACAGGAGAACACTATTGAGTTTAGATAAATGGGGATTGTACATATAAGCAGGGAGACAGGGAATACAATCAACTGACGAAACAGAATATAACTTACAATATAGTTCAGAGGACAGTTCACCACAGGAACTCAGTCACACTTCTAGCCACAGGTCCCAAGACCTGCTCCAACAGAACTCTGCCCAGTGTCTCCAACAGTCTCCTCCAGAGACTCTACAGCAGCTCTCTCCCAGAGCTCTGCACACCGGCAGCCGCTCTGCTAGAATCTCGTGCCCAGAGCTCCGCACACAGGCCAGAGCTCCGCCAGAATGTCTCCAGCCTAGAGCTCCGCACACAGGCCAGAGCTCCGCCAGAATCACCCTCTCTAGTTGTTTCCTCGGCCTTATATGGTCCTCCAAGCATCCCCCCAATGAGGAGTGCACGTGCTTTGACCTGACGCCGAAACCTGACGCTTGTCCAAAAGACAAAAGACCTGAGCCTTAATCCGATAGGCGTGTCTGACAGCTATTTAAGAAGGGCAGGTGTGGCTGCTTAGGTAGACCTCACAGCACCCTGACTACATCACAGGGTTTCTGATTGGGCCACCACTCACGGGTTTAAATTTTCTAGTGGCAAAACTCATCAAATTACGTTTACTAGACGTTCAGTGGTCTCTGACCATCCATTGTACCTATACGGCTCACGTATCTCAGAACGTGATACAGTCAGGTTTCTCGGCCTCCTGTTCGACCGTCGATTGTCTTGGAAACCTCACATTACCTCTCTGAAGGCAACTTGTCACACCAGGCTGAACCTTCTTAAAACCCTCACACATCTTTCATGGGGGGCTGATCATAGAACCCTCCTTCGCCTACATTCAGCCCTAATTTTGTCGAAACTCGATTATGGTGACCAGATATATTCTGCGGCCTCCCCTGCTACTCTTTCCATCCTTAATCCCATCCATCAACAGGGATTACGCTTATGCCTTGGTGGATTTCGTTCTTCCCCAGTTGAGAGCCTCTATGTAGAAGCGAACATTCCATCCTTATCCGATCGTCGTGATGCACATTGCATTCGCTATTTTGTTTGCTCTCAAGACCTCCGCAATCCTTCCATGTATAGGATTGTTACAGATGTTAGTAGGCGCTCTTTATTTGTTCGTCGCCCCTGCTTACTTCGTTCCTTTTCTCTTCGTCTACATTCACTCCTTTCTTCCCTTCAGCTCCCACCTCTATATGTTCATGTGACATCTCCCTTTCCCCTACCCCCTTGGGAAGTTCCTGCTGTCCGTGTCTGTTCTATTCCTCTACCTTGCGCGAAAGCCCAACTACCTACGGAGGCTTCTCGCTCTTTCTTTCTAGACCACTTCCGTTCTCATTCCCATGCCATCGCAGTATACACCGATGGTTCAAAGTCATCTGACGGCGTCGGATTCGCAGCAGTGTTTCCGGACAGCGTTGTACGAGGGCATCTATTACCCTTGGCTAGCATATTTACGGCTGAATTGTATGCCATTCTTGTGGCACTTATCCGTATTGCATCTATGCCTGAGTCACCATTTGTGGTCGTTTCAGACTTCCTTAGTGCTTTACAGGCTATCCGTAAAATTGATACACCTCACCCCCTAGTTCTTCGTATCCACCTTTAGTTACGCTGTATCTTTAGCAAGCATAAAGATATTGTTTTTTGTTGGGTCCCTGGTCATGTTGACGTACAGGGCAATGAACAGGCAGACACTGCTGCGCGGTCAGCAGTACATGACCTTCCAGTTTCATATGGAGGTGTTCCTTTCACGGACTATTTTGTGGTCATTGCTACCCACCTTCGCACCCGTTGGCAACAACGCTGGTCTGATCTGCTGAATAACAAACTTCTTTCTATTAAACCGGTTATAGGTTTCTGGCCTTCTTCTTGTCACCAATGTCGAGGTTGGGAGACTACTCTCTCCCGTCTTCGCATGGGCCACACTCGTCTTACTCACGGGTATCTCATGGAGAGGCTCCTGCCCCTCTCTGTGAGCATTGTCAGGTTCCAGTGTCTGTTCGACATATCCTGTTGGACTGCCCACTCTATCAACGAGCACGCAGAATTTACCTCCAACGACGTCTTCGCTCTGCGGCCCTTTCTTTACCTTCCCTTCTTGCAGATGGACCCTCCTTTAATCCTGACTCTCATTGACTTTTTGACAGAAACTGACTTACTACACAAACTCTGAAGATTATACCTCTAGCACCTCCCTCAGTCCCTTCTACCTTGATCTTTGCTACCCTCCACCCCTGCACTATCCACCGTCATCTTGCACTCCATACCCTACTAATCGTCCATCACCCTCTTACAACCCACTCTCCCTGCATCCTACAATAACCTGCAGTGCTGTATAACCCCTGTGGTTTAGCGCTTCTATTTGATTATAATAATAATAATGCAGCAAGGAGGTGGCTGGAGGCAGTGATGTCCTGTTTAAGGGCAATGTGTGGTGTAAATATTATGCAGAAAATTCGGAATGTGGAAATTAGGAGAAGGTGTGGAGTTACTAAAAGTATTTGTCAGAGGGCTGAAGAGGGGTTGTTGAGGTGGTTTGGTCATTTAGAGAGAATGGATCAAAGTAGAATGATTTGGAGAGCGTATAAATCTGTAGGGGAAGGAAGGCGGGGTAGGGGTCGTCCTAGAAAAGGTTGGAGGGAGGGGGTAAAGGAGGTTTTGTGGGCGAGGGGCTTGGACTTCCAGCAAGCATGTGTGAGCGTGTTAGATAGGAGTGAATGGAGACGAATGGTTTTTGGGACATGACGATCTGTTGGAGTGTGAGCAGGGTAACATTTTGTGAAGGGATTCAGGGAAACCAGTTAATTGATTTAGTTGGACTTGAGTCCTGGAAATGGGAAGTGCAATGCTTGCACTTTAAAGGAGGTGTCTGGGATGTTGACAACGTGGTGGGACTATTCTCAGCTGTCGTATCTGAGCGCCTCTGCAAAGACAGTGATTATGTATGAGTGTGGTGAAAGTGTTGAATGATGATGAAAGTATTTTCTTTTTGAGGATTTTCTTTCTTTTTGGGTCACCCTGCCTCGGTGGGAGACGACCGACTTGTTGAAAAAAACCAAAAAAAAATCTTGTAGAAGTTTCCTGTACCTCAAACGTTGCTCAAAGATCTCTCGATCCAGTTCTTCCTTCTCCTGAATAACACTAAGCAATTCTTTGCTGGTGTTAAGGTTATTACTGTAATGGGACAGCAACACACTGAAACAAAACCCATAGGGATCATACAGCACTTAGAAATTAGAGATAATTAAGTTTGATACAATGAAAGGGAGGCTAGCTCTAATCACAAAAGAAGAATGGTCCAAAGAAACTTTGAACATCTTAGTTACCTGTATAGTTATTAATTAATAATTATATTATTTAAAGGGTTAACCAGTCTCTTCTGTGACAATCACACTTACAAGTAAAGGATTATAAACTGTATGACTGTGTATAAATTACTAAATGTAAAAATAAAAACTTGTATTTTTCTCTTTAGGTCACCCCTACCTAGGTGGGAGACAGGTGGTACATTCAAATAAAAATGTATTAGCATTTGGAAATACAGAAAAATTGGTATTAATATTTTACTTGTACAGTGGACCCTCGGTTTTCGTTCACCTCCAAATTCGAACAATTATGTAAGTATTTTTGTAAGAGCTTTTGTAAGTGTATTTTGGGGGACTGAAACGACTAATCTAATTTACATTTGTCTTTATGTGAACAAATTCGTTCAGTAACGGCACTTGAACAGCATTGTGGAAAGAATTTTCAACGAAAACCGAGGGTCCACTGTAGTTGGAAAGTTATTAAAATTTTGTATTTGTACTTAATTTGCATTCGTTGCATGCATTTGCTTCAAATGCAGTTTAAACACAATACCATAATTACTTTGCTTACCCAAAATCTGGTGATCTCTAGCTTGATCTGATTTTGATTTGGCAACTTATAAATACTTAATATATCTAGGCTGGTAACACTGTCTTGAGGAATGAACTTATACTGAAGCTGACAAACCTAACTGTCTGTTGTTCCTATGTATGGGTCAGTTATCTAAATCAGAAGATTTAAGTCTCCCACAAACTGGATGGAGATAATCTTACTCAATTACATAGTCTAAATTGTCACAAATGTTGCTATGTCAGTATCTCTATGTGGGTTAGTACCAGATTACCAGTACTGCATAGTACAGCAGAACCCCCACATCTGCAGATTCCATTTCCACAATTTCAGTTTATCAGAGCCCTGAAATATTAAATGGAAATTCCAGAAATAAACGATTCGTAAGTTTCAAACTGCATGCCATTCTGAGTAAAATGGTGAAACCTTCCCACCTCGTTGTGCTCGGTACATGGCTCCTCTCCCTTTGTCCTCTGTACCCACACTGGTCCACTTTACTCGCATCCAGTTAGCCTCTAGCGTTCTCACTGTTCACATTCATTGTCACATTATTGCAGTGTTCTTGTGAAAATAACCCTTAATTTTGCTAAATAATACCCCAAAGTACAAAATTAGTGATGGTGGCAGTTCTTTAAAGCCTAAGAGAAGCCGTGAAGTGCTTCCCACCAGTGAAAAGTGCTAATTCTCAACTTGATTCAACAAGAAAAAGATTCGTATGCTAAGGTCACTAAGATGTACAGAAAGAATGAATCTTCCATTCGTGAGGTTGTGAACAACAAAATAAAAATTCGGACTAGTTTTGCTGTAGCATCTCAAACTGCGAAAGTTACATCTACAGTGCATGATAAAGTGTTAGTTAAGATCGAAAAAACATTAAATTTGGGAGATGAAGATATGAACAGGAAACGTATGTGTTGTGGCAAAAGGTCTTAAGCCTATACAAAAGACTTTAAGAAACAATCCACTGAAGAGGACACCAAGCCATTTATAGCAGGTGAGGGATGGTTGCACAGATTCAGTAATGTTTTTCTAAAAGGTTGAAAAACAAACCATGTCCATTATCGACTATCCTCAATTATCAACATGCATAATTTATCAATTAAACTTTACCATAGGTATCTATGTAAATGAAAGACGACATATATGTATAGGGTTTGTACTATCCGTGGTTTCGGGCATCCATGGTAGGTCTTGTAACATATCACCCACGGATACAGGGGACTACTGTGTATACTAATAATATGAAAAATGTTGTACCATAGTAACAAAGATAGCCCTACAATAAGTGACAGAAGCAGTTACTTTAGCTGCCATAAAGTGAACTTTTTATTTTTTCTTATTACCATACTATGCTGCAAACTGCACTAGTGGTGACTAAAAAATATTTTACAATTTAATTTTCAGGATATGAAAATGGTGAAATACCTATAGTACAAGTATACATATTATATTTTAAGGCTCATTCCTGATTTGCATTTGAATCTTTTTATTTGCATTTAAGTTGTGTTTGTAGCTTTTGCATTTGTATTTCATGTAGAAGCAAGGGTTTCTAAAAATAAATACTGGCATTTGAATTTTACCTTTTTTGGATGCCATACAGTAGTAATATTTGTGGTTGTATTTGGATGTACATATCTGACTCCCATCCCTGCAGTCCTTTAAGGTCTAATCCCCATTATTCTGTATTTTATCAAAAATACTGCACTTAAATTGGCAATTCACTTATTTCTACAACTAACCCTTTCTCTGGAAAGATATCCACAAAGTTATCTGTTTCCATACTTTGTATGCTATTGTGTACGGTTTCCTGTATCTGAAATACCATAAAATATCAATTAATATTTTATGCTTTGCTTAGCTTATCTATAAAAGTTATTGTAGATATAATAGTTATGGTAGATTAATGAACAATGTGATTCGAAGAGGACCTTGGACTCAGTAAAGTGCTAAATTAAAAGAACATACTTTAAATCAAATGAAAATAAAATTATTTAATGTACGTATGTACATGTGTGAGCGTGTTAGACAGGAGTGAAAGGAGATGAATGGCTTTTGGGACCTGATGAGCTGTTGGAGTGTGAGCAAGGTAATATTTTGTGAAGGGACTTGAGTCCTGGAGGTGGCAAGTACAATGCTTGCACTTTAAACGAGGGTTTTGGAAGAGTGGCTGTTTGGAGTGACATCTAAACTGTTGTATCTGAGTGCCTCTGCAAAGGTTAGGTTATGTGTGAATGATGGTGAAAGTGTTTCTTTTTTGGGTCACCCTGCCTTGGTGGGAAATGACCAACATGTTGAAAAAAATAAGAAATATAATGGATAAAATATAAATTACCTGAATTTTAAAGGCTGATTCCTGCATAGTATCTCTGACTAATCTGATTTATCAGGGCATGTTGTAATTCCTCAATCTCTCCCATTAGCTGATTCAGTTCACTTACTGAGGTAGTACTTGGGTCATGCTCACTTTGAGCAGAAAGTAATTCTTTATTTGCTGAAAAAAGATTTGCTAATACAGTATTATATGAAGAATAAGGAATGACAATGGATACATCTGGAATTTAACTTGTAAATGCCAAAATTTTATCCCTGTCATCATCTACTGGAACTGTTTGCAAAGACACATTACAGCAACTGACAAAATGACACAAGCAGAACACCAAGCATGGTAATTCAGCAACAATGAAGCCACAGATGTCAGTGCAGAAAGTGGATGTTTTTTACAAAAGTACTTTACCAACTAATCAACAATTTGAAGAGGAAACTTTAGATAATATTTTATGTCCTGGAACATTATACATCCACAACAGTGTAAATTTTACTCTTCGGTTTAGTAAATGCAGAACTTCTGCAGGTGCTAGTGATATTATGATGTATGGTTTATAATACAATAACACAATCTTGACTTTATAAGGTACCGTAATATGCACCTTACAAGTTTCCACACAATTTTTTCCCAATTCTATCATTCCACTTCTGGCTAATCTTGAATTCACTATTTCTACATAAATAAAAAAAATCAATGTAAGTTTCCTCTCTTAACCCTTTCAGGGTTATTGACATACTAGTACGGCTTACCCCCTGGGGTTATTGACGTACTAGTAAGCCTAAATTCTAGCGCCCTCAAATCAAGCAGAAACAGGCTGTTAGGCCTAGATGTGATAGAATGGGTCTGTGCGGTCAGTGTGCACAGTATAAAAAAATTCCTGCACACCACAGTGTATAATGAGGAAAAAAAAACACTGACCGTGTTTTTGGTTTAAAACAGCGACTTTGCAGTCTATTTTCGTATGGTATTTATTGATGTATTCTCGTTTTCTTGGTCTCATTGGAAAATATATTACAGAAAAAGAGATGATTTTGTTTGGTTTGACAATGACAAGTACCTTGAAATTGAGCTCAAAGTAGCGAAAATGTTCGATTTTTGACGATGTTCAGGAGTAAACAAATCACACTATGCATCCAATACACATCAACTTGTGAGTCTAATATTCATGCACAAGTGCTCTAATATTACTTATACCATTTTTACAATGATGCAGTTGTATACATAACAGTAAATCTAATATTTTTTTGTGAGAATAAAAATTCAAAATGAAAAGCAAAAGTAATGTAAGAGGGGCCTGGAAACGTGACTAATGAACAGAGAAGACGTTATTTTAGTGCCAGGAATGTCTACCTTGTTTATTCTGGACCCTATTTTGAAATTGGCATCATTTGAAATTTGTGTGAAATTGGCCAAATTGCCCTTTTCTGACCACTATTTTGGGTAGTAGTAATTGGTAAATAGGCGGTTTCTTGTACTCAATCGATAGAAGAAATGGAGCTCTAGCAAAATAGCTATAATTTGAGTTGACTGAAACATTGGAATTTGCCGAAAATAGGGCTCAATGTGGGCGAAATCGCCGATGCGTATGTGTCATGGCTACCGCTAACTTCGTGAAAGCATAATTCCGTTAGTTTTCGATCAAATTTCATAATTTTTGTGGCATTATGATCGGAAAAAGATTCTCTATCATTTCATAAGATTTTTTTTTTTTTTAAATTCTTGGACCCTGAGAACGAGTTTCGGAGACCCCCCTTGGACCCTGAAAGGGTTAACCCTTAAACTGTCCACACGTAGATATACGTTCACGTGCGTACTGCCCCAAACGTACATCTACGTTTTATTTTTCATTCCTTCAAATTTAGTGCGATAGGCCTGAGTCGCCTAGACATGAGAGAATGGATCTGCGCCCTCAGTGTGCGCAGTATTAAAAAAATCTGGGACCACTTAGTACCTTGTGGGAGCACCAGTTTAGTTGAGTGCCAGCTAGAGCAAATAGTGTGGCAAACACCAGGGATTCACTGATGTCATGTCGCATTAACACTCCCCTTATAAGAGGAAAGTAAAAATAGGTTAGATAAATACATGAGTGGGTGTGGGTGGGTGTGAGTTGGACCTGACTAGCTTGTGCTACTAGGTCTGATGCCATGCTCCTTCTCTCAGAGGATGTGACCTGACTAGGTGGGTCATTGTTCTAAGCTGGGGGTGACATAGACCTGCCTTGCATGGGCCAGTAGGCCTGCTGCAGTGTTCCTTCTTTCTTATGTTCTTATGTATTCGGCAGGCTGGCTGGCTTTGGCTGTCTCTTTATCTGTCTATTACTCTGTCTGTCTATATCTATATGTCCTATACAGTGGACCCTCGGTTAACGAAAGGTTCGGTTAACGAAAGCTTTTTTCGTAATCGGTTAGTGAAAAATTCCTCGGTTACCGAAAGGTATTAGACGTGTCCGCCTGCTCCGCGCAAGCGCAGGACGCCAGTGAAGCGCTGTTTACCATTGAGAGACCATTACCTAGCGCGCTCTTTCAAAGATTCACAATATATTTGGTTTCTTTTTTGGTGGTTTAGTTATTGTTACTGTGAAATAAGTCACCATGGGTCCAAAGAAGCTTCCTAGTGGCACCCCTGTGGTAAAGAGAGTGAGGAACACCATCGAACTGAAGAAGGAAATCATAGAAAAATATGAGTGTGGTGTACGTCTGAGTGATCTTGCCAGGATGTACAAGAAAACTCCATCTACTATCGGCACTATCCTGGCACAGAGAAATGAGATCAAGGAAGCTAATGTTGCAAAAGGGGTTAATTTGTTAACGAAACAAAGATCGAAAACAGTGGATGAGGTTGAGAAGTTGTTGGTGTGGATCCATGAAAAACAGAGAGCGGGTGATAGTATTTCTATGGCGATAATTTGTGAAAAGGCAAGGAAGTTGCACGCAGATCTTGTGAAGACAATGCCTGGAACCAGTGGTGACGAGAGTGATTTTAAAGCCAGCAAAGGCTGGTTTGAGAAGTTTAAGAAACGTAGTGGCATACACAATGTTGTGAGGCATGGTGAGGCAGCCAGCTCAGACAAACGTGCAGCTGAAAAATTTGTGCACGAATTCAAGGGGTTCGTAGAGGCTCAACAATTCCTCCCCCAACAAGTGTTTGATTGTGATGAAACAGGCCTGTTTTGGAAGAAAATGCCCAACAGGACCTACATTACTCAGGAGGAAAAGGCACAGCCAGGACACAAGCCTATGAAAGACAGGCTAACTCTTATGATGTGTGCCAATGCCAGTGGTGATATTAAAGTGAAGCCTTTACTGGTGCATCACTCAGAAAATCCCAGACCCTTCAGGAAACACAGTGTTGACAAGAATAAATTGTGTGTGCATTGGAAAGCTAACACCAAGGCATGGGTCACTACGGAGATTTTCAAGGAATGGATGACTGGGGTGTTTGGCCCTATTGTGAAGAAATACCTCCTGGAAAAGAAATTGCCACTCAAGTGCCTCCTGGAACTGGACAATGCTCCTGCTCATCCTCACAACTTGCAAGAGTTGTTGCCTGACAACTTAAATTTCATCAAAGTGAAGTTCTTGCCTCCTAACACCACTCCTCTCATCCAGCCCATAGACCAGCAGGTCATTTACAATTTCAAGAAACTGTACACCAAAGCACTGTTTCAGAGGTGCTTTAATATGACCAATGACTCTGAATTGACCCTAAGAGAGTTCTGGAAAGAACACCTCAATATCGTGCATTGCATAGGCCTTATAGGTAAGGCTTGGGAGGAAGTGACTTTCAGGACTCTGAACTCTGCTTGGAGACCACTGTGGCCGGATTGTGTTGAAAAGAGGGATTTTGAAGGATTTGAGGCTGACCCTGACCCTGACGACCCTGTGACTGTTGTGGAACATGTTGTGGAAGATATTGTGGAATTGGGGAACAGCCTGGGGTTGGAGGTGAGTGGTGAGGATGTGGAAGAGTTGGTGGAGGAGCACAGGGTAGAGCTAACAACTGAAGAGCTGCAAGAGCTTCATCTGGAACAGCAACAGACCACAGCTGAGGTTATTGCTTCACAGGAGGAGAGAGAGAGAGAGATAAGGAGGTGCCTTCTTCAGTGCTTAAGGCGATGTGTACAAAGTGGAATGAGTTGCAGACATTTGTTGAAAGATACCACCTTGAGCAAGCTGAAATGAGCCTTCTGTGCAACCACTTCAGTGACAGAGTCATGTTGTACTTCAGAAAAGTGTTGAAGAGTCGTCAGAAACAGAGGACTGTGGACAGTTACTTCACCAGGCAGGGATCTAGTGACTCTCAAGCTGGTCCTAGTGGCATTAAAAGACCAAGAAGGGAAGTAACCCCAGAGAGGGACTTGTTACCTGAAGTCCTTTTGGAGGGGGATTCCCCTTCCAACCATTAACACCCTGCCCCTGTCAGCAACTCTTCCTTCCAGATGCCTGCAACTCTTCAATAAAGGTAAGTAAATGTTATTGTTTTTTTTTTTTTGAGTGATTATTTTTTTTGTGGAACGAATTAATTGTATTTACATTATTTCTTATGGGAAATAAGGTTTCAGATTACAAAAGATTCAGATTAAGTAATAGCTCCTGGACCGGATTAATTTCATTAACCGAGGGTCCACGGTATCTCTCTCTCTCTCTCTCTCTCACATGTACACATAAGTACAGTTATTATACTTAGTTTAAATTTCCTAGGATAACCCAAAAATTCCAGGCAAAGTGCTATACAATGCTTGTAGATATAAGGCATAATAAGCATGACTGGCAAGTAATACGCATCGTCACTTCTGCATCGTGTATAATACCTGTTGGCTTACGAGCCGCACTCTGAGACTGAGACAAGCAGACAGAAAGACACACACACACAGGCAGACAGAAAGACAGATAAGTAGAGTTAGACTGAAATAAGCAGAGCTTGACAAACAGACAGACAGATAGATAGACAGACAGATAGATAGACAGACAGATAGATAGACAGACAGATAGACAGACATATAGACAGACAGATAGATAGACAGAGACAGATAGACAGACAGGCAGACATATAGACATTGAAAAAGGGAGGGTTCCCTCCAGCACTGCTGACATTTATCAAATGTCACTGGGCTGTCAAGAGTTTTCAACACACCATTCTTCAAGGAGTTTCATATACTCCAGGCACCACATAGTCAAAAAGAAAGACAGATAAGCAGAGCTAGACAGATACAGACAGACAGATACAGACAAACAGATAGACAGATAGACAGACAGACAGACAGACAGACAGATAGACAGACAGACAGATAGATAGACAGATAGATAGACAGATAGATAGATAGACAGACAGACACAGATAGATAGATACAGAGTGAAAGAGCGAGGGTTCCCTGCACACATTCATTCATCAATGTCACTGCCTTATCAGTAGTTATCTGGCAATTGTCATAACACCATTCTTCAAGGAGTTTCATATATACTCCTGGATGTCTAAAACATTGCTGGGACCTATAAATACTTCGTATATATTTATAGACAATAGTAAATGACCAAGGTAGGGGAAAATGTTTACCTGTTGGTGTGATTGTGACTATTTGAGTACTATTTCAGTACATAATATTAGTGTTAGAACAAAGATTGGCTATGAAATCACAGGAACTATTGTAAATTGTAATTATCAGAACATAAAAATTATATAAATTAAAATGAAAACTAGAAAACAAAGTGAATCTGAACAAGATGTCCTCTCTTGAGCTACTCTACCAGCAACTGAAGGAAGAACTGAGGGTAGCTAAGCTTGAGATACAGCGACTGACTGAGGAAAACAAGAGGATTCGTAGTAATCCTCCTGTTGAGAATCCTCAAGCCAAGAAAGAAACCTGGACAGTGGCTGGAATGCATGGGACAAAGTTAAAGATCAAGAAGATGGATGGAGAGGTAGAAACAACGAAGACCCAGGAGAATGTTGTGGAAACATCGAACCGATTCTCCGTGTTACCCGATGAATGTGAGTCGACTACAGGGAACATCACCAACGACACCAAGGAAGGTAAAAACATTGTTCTTGTTGGGGATAGTCAAATTAGGTATATGGATAGGGCCTTCTGCTTGAAAGAGAGAAGTAGGAGACAGATGGTTTGCTTTCCTGGGGCTGGGATGGAGGATATTGTTAGCCGTCTGGACGACATCATGAGAGGTAATGGGAGCAATCCTATTATCTGTCTCAGTGCTGGAGGCAACGATGTTGGCAGACGTAGGAGTGAGGACCTGACTAGCAGGTATAGGTCAGCAATAGACATAATTAGGAAGAAGGGTGGGAACCCTGTCATATGTGGTATTTTGCCAAGGAGAGGAGTTGGAGATGAATGGCTGTCCAGGGCAATTGGTGTCAATTGTTGGCTGGACAAACACTGTAAGGATAATGCAGTACCATTCATTTGCAACTAGGACCACTTCTATGGCCGAAATGACATGTATGCCAGGGATGGGGTTCACTTATCCAGGGCATGTGTGGATTTTCTTGCTAGCTCAGTTGAGGGTGTTGTTAGGACTTTAAACTAGGATTAGTTAGAGGTATGGGTTTAGAAATGGAAAATACTGAATGTCGAAATATAGATCTAGGCTTTGATATAAAAATCTTAACAATAACAAGGACAGTAATAGGTATAGTGGTAAAACAGAATGGAGCAGGAAGGGTAAAGAGAAAGGAGGGTCTTTAAAAGTGTATTATACAAATAGTCGTAGTGCTAGGAATAAGATGGACGATTTGAGATTAGTTGCAAGTGCAGGTAACATTGATGTATTTGCCATAACTGAGACGTGGTTCAATACGAAAAATAGGGACATGCCTGCTGAATGTCATATACAGGGTTTTAAATTGTTCCAAGTAGACAGAAGTTTCGGGAAGGGGGGTGGAGTGGCACTGTATGTCCGAGATCGCTTGAACTGTTGCATAAAAAAGGGAATAAAGTCTGAAATAACACATACAGAGTCTGTCTGGATAGAATTTTCAGAGGGGCATGAAAAATTGATTTTAGGTGTGATATACCGTCCCCCAAACTTAGATAGGGACCAAGGGAGACTACTATGGGAGGAAATTGTTAAGGCCACAATGCACGATAACGTAGTTATTCTGGGTGACTTCAACTTTAGTCAAATTGATTGGAATTTTTTGACTGGGAATTTAGAATCTAACGACTTCTTAGAAGTAGTTCAAGATTGTTTTTTAAAGCAGTTTGTGACAGAACCTACAAGGGGAAATAACCTGCTTGACTTAGTTCTGGCAAACAAGGAAACCCTTGTTAATAATTTAGAAATTACAGAGGAACTCGGCGCAAGCGACCACAAATCAATTACCTTTGGCATTGAATGGAAGTTTCATAGTACGAATAACTCAGTAACGGTCCCAGATTTTCGCTTAGCAGATTACAATAGACTTACTTAGAGAACACTTATCATCTGTGGACTGGGGTAATGAAGAGAGCTATCAATATGACAGTTTTCTGAACACTATACATGCTGCCCAAATAACATTTATCCCATATAAAGAAATTAGATCGAATAGAAATGACCCAAAATGGATGAATAATAGGCTCAAATATCTTTTAGGGCAGAAGAAAGGAATTTATAGGCGTATCAAAAGAGGTGAGGGTCATCTTATGAGTCAGTATATTGACATTAAGAGGGACGTTAAAAAGGGGATAAGAAAAGCTAAACGGGACTACGAAATTAAAGTTGCTAGGGATTCGAAAACAAACCCCAAAAAAGTTTTTTCCAGGTGTATAGAACAAAAGTTAGAGATAAGATAGGTCCCCTTAAAAATAATTATGGGTATCTTACTGACAAAGAGAATGAAATGTGCTCTATTTTTAATAATTATTTTCTCTCGGTTTTCACTCAGGAAGACACTAATAATATCCCAAGAATTAGGTATTTTAGTGGGCCTGAAGAAGATAAATTATGTAGAATCACAGTCACTAGCGAAAAGGTTATCAAACAGATAGACCGTTTGAAGCAAAATAAATCGCCAGGCCCTGATGAGCTTTTTTCAAGGGTTCTTAAGGAATGCAAAATAGAACTCTGTGAACCCTTAACTAACATTTTTAACCAATCTCTTCAAACAGGTGTAGTGCCGGATACGTGGAAGATGGCTAATGTAATTCCTATTTTTAAAGCAGGGGACAAGTCGTTACCATCAAATTACCGCCCAATAAGTCTAACATCAATTGTAGGCAAATTACTAGAGTCGATTATAGCTGATAACATAAGAAGCCATCTCGATAGGCATAATTTGATTAATGATTCTCAGCATGGATTCACCAGGGGCCGTTCCTGCCTAACTAATTTATTAACTTTTTTCAGTAAGGCTTTTGAGGCAGTTGATAATGATAAAGAATTCGATATTGTTTATTTGGATTTTAGTAAGGCTTTTGATAGAGTACCACATCAGAGACTGTTAAAGAAAGTGGCTGCTCATGGCATTGGGGGAAAAGTGTTGTCATGGATCGAGTCATGGCTCACCAATAGGAAGCAGAGGGTGTGCATAAATGGGGTTAAATCGGAGTGGGGATCTGTAACAAGTGGCGTTCCTCAGGGATCGGTTTTGGGCCCGTTGTTGTTTATAATATATATAAATGACCTTGACGAGGGAATTTCTAGTGATATGAGCAAATTCGCTGATGACACGAAGATAGGTAGGATAATCGATTCAGACGTAGATGTCAGTGAACTACAGGAGGATTTAGACAAACTCAATTCCTGGTCAGAAAAATGGCAGATGCAGTTCAATGTAGATAAATGCAAAGTTCTAAAGCTCGGGAGTGTCCATAACCCAAGCACTTATAAGTTAAATAACGTAGAACTTAGCCATACAGATTGCGAGAAGGACTTGGGGGTGATGGTAAGCAGCAACCTTAAACCAAGACAGCAATGCCTAAGCGTACGTAATAAGGCAAATAGATTACTGGGATTTATATCAAGAAGTGTTAGCAACAGAAGTCCAGAGGTTATATTACAGCTTTATATATCATTAGTAAGGCCTCACCTAGATTACGCAGCTCAGTTCTGGTCTCCATATTACAGAATGGACATAAATTCGTTAGAAAACATTCAGCGTAGAATGACTAAATTAATACATAGCATTAGAAATCTTCCTTAGGAAGAAAGATTGAAGACCCTTAAATTACATTCACTTGTAAGACGTAGAATGAGGGGAGACATGATCGAGGTATACAAGTGGAAAATGGGTATTAACAAAGGGGATATAAATAAGGTCTTGAGGGTATCTTCCAAGAGAGAACCCACAATAATGGATTCAAGTTAGATAAGTTTAGATTTAGAAAGGATATAGGAAAGTATTGGTTTGGAAATAGGGTAGTTGATGAGTGGAACAGTCTGCCTAGTAGGGTTATTGAAGCAAGGACCTTGGGTAGTTTTAAATTTAGGTTGGATAAATTCATGAGTGAAAGGGGTTGGATTTGAGTGGGAATTGCACATGAGTAAATAAAATTATCAAAGCTTATTTCTTGGGTAGCATTGAAAATTAGGTTGAACAAATATTCTGTTAGTGGGATGGAATGTGAAGGACCTGCCTAGAATGGGCCAACAGGCTTGCTGCAGTGTTCCTCCTTTCTTATGTTCTTAAGCGGCAGGACTTGATGTTGCCGTCAGGTGAGCATCCAGCACCAAATTGGCGGGCTTATATCTCGGTAAGTACTGGCCCTAATTTTTTTTTTTAGCCTATCCTGTTTATAAAAATGCGCTCTTCATTTTTAAAAATAAAAGATTTTTTTTTTCAAAATATTCGGAGCAGTACGCAGGTGAACGTATATCTACGTGTGGACCTTTGCAATTTTTCTTTAGAATCTCCCATAAGCACAGTATCATCAGCAAAAAGTAACTGTGTCAACTCCCATTTTGCATTTAATTCCCTATAATTTAATCCCACCCCTCTCCCCAACACCCTAGCATTTACTTCTTTACAACCCCATCTATAAATATATTAAACAACCATGGTGACATTACACATCCCTGTCTAAGACCTACTTTTACCGGGAAGTAATCTCCTCTCTCCTACACACCCTAACCTGAGCCTCACTATCCTCATAAAACTCTTTACAGCCTTCAGTAACTTACTACATATTCCATACACTTGCAACATTTGCCACATTCCTCCCCTATCCACTCTATCATATGCCTTTTCTAAATCCATAAATGCAATAAAAACTTCCCTATCTATATTTAAATACTGTTCACATATATGCTTCACTGTAAACACTTGATCTACACATCCCCTACCCACTCTAAAGCCTCCTTGCTCATCTGCAATCCTACTCTCTGTCTTACCTCTAATTCTTTCAATAATAACCCTGCCATACACTTTACCTGGTATACTCAGTAAACTTATTCCCCTATAATTTTTACACTCTCTTTTATCCCCCTTCCCTTTATATAAAGGAACTATACATGCTCTCTGCCAATTCCTAGGTACCTTCCCCTCTTTCATACATTTATTAAACAAAAATACCAACCACTCCAGCACTATATCTCCCCCCTGCTTTTAACATTTCTGTTATGATTCCGTCAATTCCAGCTGCTTTACCCCCTTTCATTCTATGTAATGCCTCACGCACCTCCCCCACACTCACATCCTGCTTCCTGCTCTTCTTCACTCCTAAATGATGTTGTACCTCCCTGGCCAGTACATGAAATTACCGCCTCCCTTTTTTCATCGACATTTAAAAGTTCCTCAAAATATTCCCGCCATCTACCCAATACCTCCAGCTCCCCATCTACTAACTCCCTACTCTGTTTTTAACTGACAAATCCATTCGTTCCCTAGGCTTTCTTACCTTGTTTATCTCACTCCTAAATGTTTTCTTGTTTTCAGCAAAATTTCTTGACAGAGCCTCTCCCATTCTTTCATCCGCTCTTCTTTTGCACTCTCTCAGCACTCTCTTCACCTTACTTTTACTCTCCATATACTCTGTTCTTCTATTAACACTTCTGTTTTGTAAAACCTCTCATAAGCTACCTTTTTCTCTTTTATCACACCCTTTACTTCTTCATTCCACCACTCACTCCTCTTTCCTCCTGCACCCACCCTCCTATAGCCACAAACTTCTGTCCCACATTCTAATACTGCATTTTTAAAACTATCCCAACTCTCTTCAACCCCCCCACTACTCCTACTTGCACTAGCCCACTTTTCTGCCAATAGTTGCTTATATCTCACCCTAACTTCCTCCTCCCTTAGTTTATACACTTTTACCTCTCTCTTACTTGCTGTTGCCATTTTCTTTTGTCCCATCTACCTTTTACTCTAACTGTAGCTACAATCAAATAATGATCTGATATATCCGTTGCCCCCCTATAAACATGTACGTACATCCTGAAGCCTACTCATCAACCTTTTACCCACCAAAACATAATCCAACAAACTACTTTCCTTACGTGCTATATCATACCTTGTATATTTATTTATCCTCTTTTTCATAAAATATGTATTACTTATTACCAAACCTCTTTCTACACATAGCTCAATTAATGGTTCCCCATTTACATTTACCCCTGGCACCCCAAATTTACCTACTACTCCCTCCACAACATTTTTACCCACTTTAGCATTAAGATCCCCATACACAATTACTCTCTCACTTGGTTCAAAACTCCCCACACACTCACTCAACATTTTCCAAAATCTCTCTCTCCTCTACACTTCTCTCTTCTCCAGGTGCATAAACACTTACTATAACCCACTTTTCACATCCAACCTTTATTTTACTCCACATAATCCTTGAATTTATACATTTATATTCCTTCTTTACCTGCCATAACTGATTATTCAATATAATTGCCACTCCTTCTTTAGCTCTAACTCTATTTGAAACCCCTGATCTAATCCCATTTATTTCTCCCCACTGAAACTCTCCTACCCCCTTCAGCTTTGTCTCACTTAAAGCCAGGACATTCAGCTTCTTTTCATTCATAACATCTACAATCATCTCTTTCTTATCATTCGCACAACATCCACGCACATTCAAACATCCCACTTTGACGGTTTTCTTCTTCTTCTTTTTAGTAAGCTATACAGGAAAAGGGGTTACTAGCCCATTGTTCCCGGCATTTTAGTTGACTTTTACAACACGCATGGCTTATGGAGGAAAGATTCTTATTCCACCTCCCCATGGATATGAAAGGAAAAGCAATAAGAACAAGAACTATTAAGATAAAATCAAAGAAAACTCAGATGAGTGTGTAAACATAAACGTGTACATGTTTGCGTAGTGTGACCTAAGTGTAAGTAGAAGTAGCAAGACGTACCTGAAATCTTGCATGTTTCTGAGACAGATATATATATATATATATATATATATATATATATATATATATATATATATATATATATATATATATGTATATGCAAGAGGAGGAATTCCAAGTGCTTTCGTGACCACTCACATTATCAAGGAACTATAAAAGGAAACATGACAAGAGGACTTATATAAGGGGCAAGACTACACCTCACAGTCACATCACACTAACAAAGACTACACCTGGAAAAATAAACACATAAGCAGTATAATGTGATCCTTTATTGACAACGTTTCGCCCACGCAGTGGGCTTTATCGAGTCACAGATAGATCTACCTGGAAAATGAGCAACATGGAGATATATATAGGGTACAGTCAGGTGGAGAATGCTGGGTCAGGTGTGTCTTAAAAGTAGTGTGATAGTTAAAAACATAGTGTGACTTAAAGGACCTGCAGTGTACCATTCTTGAGTTCTAGGTGGGATAGCGTTGAAGAAGTTTCTTGGCAATAGGTTCAGCTATGTTGTAGAAGCCGTTGTTCTGGTTGAAGTTGTTGGATATACAGATGAGTGATGATTCTAGGATTCTTCGGTATTGCGTGTTGTCTTCTTTGGCGATGAGTCTTGCGTTTCTGTAGTTGATTAAATGGTTGTGTAAATTTCGGTGTTGAACACAGGCATTTCTTGAGTCGTCAGATCTGCCTGCGTACTGGTGTTCTGAAATGCGTGTTTGTAGGTCTCTGGATGTTTCGCCAACGTATAATTTGCTGCAGCCATTACAAGGGATTGTGTATACCCCTGCCGTGGATTGAAGCTTTTCCTGTCTGTTACTGGTAATGTCCTTGATGGTGGTGGATGTGGAGGTGGATACTCGGAATGAGGTCTTAGAAAAAATGTTGGAAACTTGTTTGGAAATGGAGTTGGTGGGAAGGACTATGTATCTCTTCTCAGCAGTGTCTTCTCTGGGTGTGTTGAAGATGTTTAATGCCCGTCGTCTGCAGTCTCTAATGAAGTGACGAGAATAGTGAAGTTTGGAAAAAACTTGTTCAATGAGGGAGCATTCTTCTTCAAGGAACTCACTGATGCAGATTCTGAGTGCGCGCAGGAAAAAGCCTATAATTACACCACGTTTAATATTTTTGGTGTCGTGGTGAGAGTAGAAGTGGAGAAGATCGTGTTGATTGGTAGGTTTTCGATAGACTTTAAAACGAAGTTCATGGTCAGCTTTGCAGAGAAGAACATCAAGGAAAGGAAGAGTGTTGTCGACTTCTTCTTCTAGTGTAAACTGGATTGATGGCGCAACCTGGTTGAGTTCGTGTTGGAGAGCTTGAACGTTGAAGCGTCTGGGAGTTATGATGAGAATGTCGTCAACATAACGAAGCCAGGTGACAGAAGAGGAATAATAGTGGAAAATCGCTCGGCTTCCAAATGTTCCATATATAGGTTCGCAAGGACGGCACTAAGTGGCGATCCCATGGGTAGTCCAAAAGTTTGCTGAAAGAGTTGGTTTTCGAAAGAGAAACATGTAAAGCCCACACATAGTTCAACAAGGTCGATGAAATCGCTGGCTGGAAGAGGAAGATCAAGCGAGTCGTCAATTTTCCTGCGCAAGAGATCGATAGCTTGTGTAGTAGGTACTTTGGGCACCATCAGTCCAGCACATCTCAAACACTCTGGTGACCTTCTCAATCGCATTCGCAACATCAACATCAGAAACAAGAAACTCTCCAGCCTTGATGTAACATCCCTATTCACCAAAGTACCTACTACACAAGCTATCGATCTCTTGCGCAGGAAAATTGACGACTCGCTTGATCTTCCTCTTCCAGCCAGCGATTTCATCGACCTTGTTGAACTATGTGTGGGCTTTACATGTTTCTCTTTCGAAAACCAACTCTTTCAGCAAACTTTTGGACTACCCATGGGATCGCCACTTAGTGCCGTCCTTGCGAACCTGTATATGGAACATTTGGAAGCCGAGCGATTTTCCACTATTATTCCTCTTCTGTCACCTGGCTTCGTTATGTTACATAAGAACATAAGAACATAAGAAAGGAGGAACACTGCAGCAGGCCTGTTGGCCCATTCTAGGCAGGTCCTTCACATTTCATCCCACTAACAGAATATTTGTTCAACCTAATTTTCAATGCTATCCAAGAAATAAGCTTTGATAATTTTATTTACTCATGTGCAATTCCCACTCAAATCCAACCCCTTTCTCTCATATCCAACCCTTTCTCTCATATCCAACCCCTTTCTCTCATAAGAATATAAGAAAGGAGGAACACTGCAGCAGGCCTGTTGGCCCATACTAGGCAGGTCCTTCACAATCCATCCCACTAACAGAATAATTGCCCAACCTAATTTTCAATTCTACCCAAGAAATAAGCTTTGAAGATTCTATTAACTCAAGTGCGAGTCCCACTCAAATCCAACCCCTCTCACTCATGAATTTATCCAACCTAAATTTGAAACTACCCAAGGTCATAGCTTCAATGACCCTACTAGGCAGACTGTTCCACTCATCAACTACCCTATTTCCAAACCAATATTTTCCTATATCCTTTCTAAATCTAAACTTATCCAATTTGAATCCATTATTGCGGGTTCTCTCTTGAGAGATATCCTCAAGACCTTATTTATATCCCCCTTATTAATACCCATCTTCCACTTATATACCTCGATCATGTCTCCCTCATTCTTCGTCTTACAAGTGAATGTAATTTAAGGGTCTTCAATCTTTCTTCATACGGAAGATTTCTAATGCTATGAATTAACTTTGTCATTCGTCGCTGAATGTTTTCTAACGAATTTATATCCATTCTGTAAAATGGAGACCAGAACTGAGCTGCATAATCTAGGTGAGGCCTTACTAATGATGTATAAAGCTGTAATATAACCGCTGGACTTCTGTTGCTTACACTTCTTGATATAAATCCCAGTATCTA
>WNWK01021213.1:0-34421 GCA_009830355.1 Cherax destructor | reverse complement strand
CTGGTTCCACCTTACTTTCCTTAGCGTGGGCGTTGCGATCAGACGTGAACCTATCCGTGGCTTTTATTAGGTTCTCACGTACTCGCTGGAAAACAAGCTGTGTGGTCCGCATCTTAACTATACTGGTGTTATTGGCGTCATAGTTTGGGCTAGGCGGAGCAAACAGGATTTCGTACGGTAAACGCTTATCATAGCCGTACAAGGCAAAATGGGGTGTCTCGCCAATCGAGCTGTTGAGGGAAGAGTTCAATGTACACTGAACATCTGGAATAGCGTCATCCCATGTAGTACAACTCGGATTAACAGTTACTCTGAGCACCTCCAGAACTTTGCGGTTTGTACGTTCAGCAAGACCATTACTCGCCGGGTGACGTGGAGCTACTGGTGCTTGGTGAATGTCAAACCTGGAACAAAGGTCCTTCATTGTGGCATTTATGAACTCCGACCCATTGTCTGACAGGAGAACATGTGGGCAGGTATGACGGAGAACGATACGCTCACGGAAAGCATTTGCGACTGTCTCGGCCGTTTTGTCAGGGATGGGTACTAACTCGCAGTACTGCGTCAAGTTATCTACCATTACAAGCAGGTGTTTATTACCCTTCTCCGAGGTCGAGAAATTCGTCAACAGGTCGACAGAAGTTTTCTCCCAGGGCTCCTTTGTAATGGGATACTTCAGAATGGGATTGGGACCCGTGACAGTACCCTTGTGTTGTAAGCAAACAACACACTGGTGTACATACTTGGCAATTTCCGCTGCCATCTTAGGCCAGAAATATTTCATTCTAGCCTGTTTGATGCTGCGGTCCTTCCCGGGGTGCGCTGCGCCTGGGACATCGTGGATCAACTTGAGAGTCGTGGGCACCAGGGACTCCGGTATCACCAGTTGGTGTACGGTTCTGCGGGGTCCACTAGTCGAGCTACACGACACAGTACTCCTTGATTGACCACTAAGTCTGTCAGCGGAACGGGCGACTTGACTCGCTGGCCAACGTCCTCCTTGGTTAGGAATCGAAGGACTGGTGACCACACCGGGTCCTGCCGTTGGGCTCTCTCTAGGTCCTCGACGGAGAACGAGTTGTCTGCACTGACAAAGGCTATATGCCTCGACAAGGCGTCAGCCACGACATTTTGCTTACCCGGTACATAGCAGATGTCGGGATTGTAGTCGTTAAAGGTGAGAGACCACCGAGCATGTTTCCCAGAGAGATTCTTGTTTGCAAAAAGGGATAATAACGGCAGATGATCCGTGTAAATCTTGATAGGATACTGGTAAATAATGTCTCTGAAGTGGTTCAAAGCCCAGACGTTCAACCCACCCACCCATCAACCCACCCACCCATCAACCCACCCACCCATCAACCCACCCACCCATCAACCCACCCACCACACAATCTCCATCATCCCTTCTCAATCTCTTAACGAGAAATAAAATGCAACAAGTCAGACGTTAAGACACAAATTACTGAAGAAGGTGATAATATCCACGCGAAAGTCATTGTATGGAGTGCCTCTCTGCATGGTCCGGCACACCTATTCTCTCTGCTTGTGCCCTGAGGCACTCCTAGGTCTACGATAATTGTAGAGGCGAGAGGCAGCCGCAGTGACCCTCGTGTTGTCACTAAAGTGTCAATCTTAAGTTTGAGAACTTCTAATTCATTGCAACTTGGCCATGGTGGTAAAATCTGGCAGTTAATTGTTGCTTGATTGACTACATTATATCTTTGGCGTCTGTTTTTAGGGTATAATATTTTAGGTATGCTAGGGTATGTTGTTGTTTGGCCTAGGTGGGCCAGGGGAAAAGGGTGGACCAGGGAGGTACCAAGGGGGGACCAGGGAGGTACCAAGGGTTAACCAGGGAGGTACCAAGAGTGGACCAGGGAGGTACCAAGGGTAGGCCAGAGAGGAACCAAGGGTGGACCAGGAAGGAACGATGGGTGGACCAGGGAGGAACCAAGGGTGGACCAGGGAGGAACCAAGGGTGGACCAGGGAGGAACCAAGGGTGGACCAGGGAGGAACAAAGGGGGGACCAGGAAGGAACCAAGGGTGAACCAGGGAGGAACCTTGGTGAACCAGGGAGGAACCAAGGGTGAACCAGGGAGGAACCAAGGGTAAACCAGGGAGGAACTAAGGGTGAACCAGGGAGGAACGAAGGGTGAACCAGGGAGGAACTAAGGGTGAACCAGGGAGGAACGAAGGGTGAACCAGGGAGGAACCAAGGGTAGAAGAACAGAGAGATATACGAAGACTGGGCCAGAGAAGTAAGGAAGAGACAGACGAGGGAGAGAATTAGGGAGGGAGATAGAGACCAGGGAGGGAGAGAGAGACAAGGAAGGGAGGACTATATTTCTCCCTGACACAGCAAGACAGCCTCGTAATCGTCAGAATTACGTTGAAAGAATCAAAAAGAAACTATATACCATTGTTAAATTTGAGGTTATTTTCTTGTCATCTGATTTTACTGACCCGAGGCACAGCTTGTCAACTAACTGGTAACCTGCCAAGCTTATCAGTAAGCTTGCCAGTTTCCTGGTAACCTGCCAAGCTTTCCAGTAAGCTTGCCAGTTTCCTGGTAACCTGCCAAGCTTTCCAGTAAGCTTGCCAGTTTCCTGGTAACCTGCCAAGCTTTCCAGTAAGCTTGCCAGTTTCCTGGTAACCTGCCAAGCTTTCCAGTAAGCTTGCCAGTTTCCTGGTAACCCGCCAAGCTTTCCAGTAAGCTTGCCAGTTTCCTGGTAACCTGCCAGCTTTCCAGTAAGTTGCCAGCTTCCTGGTAACCTGCCAAGCTTTCCAGTAAGTTCTGCCAGTTTCCTGGTAACCTGCCAAGCTTTCAGAAGCTTGCCAGCTTCCTGGTAACCGCCAAGCTTTCCAGTAAGCTTGCCAGTTTCCTGATAACCTGCCAGTTATCAGTAGCTTGCCAGCTTCCTGGTAACCCGCCAAGCTTTCCAGTAAGCTTGCCAGTTCCTGGTAACCTGCCGCTTTCCAGTAAGCTTGCCAGTTTCCTGGTAACCGGCCAAGCTTTCCAGTATGCTTGCCAGCTTCCTGGTAACCTGCCAAGCTTTCCAGTAAGCTTGCCAGTTTCCTGGTAAACTGCCAAGCTTTCCAGTAAGCTTGCCAGCTTCCTGGTAACCTGCCAAGCTTTCCAGTAAGCTTGCCAGCTTCCTGGTAACCTGCCAAGCTTTCCAGTAAGCTTGCCAGCTTCCTGGTAACCTGCCAAGCTTTCCAGTAAGCTTGCCAGCTTCCTGGTAACCTGCCAAGCTTTCCAGTAAGCTTGCCAGTTTCCTGGTAACCTGCCAAGCTTTCCAGTAAGCTTGCCAGTTTCCTGGTAACCTGCCAAGCTTTCCAGTAAGCTTGCCAGCTTCCTGGTAACCGGCCAAGCTTTCCAGTATGCTTGCCAGCTTCCTGGTAACCTGCCAAGCTTTCCAGTAAGCTTGCCAGTTTCCTGGTAACCTGCCAAGCTTTCCAGTAAGCTTGCCAGTTTCCTGGTAACCTGCCAAGCTTTCCAGTAAGCTTGCCATCTTCCTGGTAACCTGCCAAGCTTTCCAGTAAGCTTGCCAGTTTCCTGGTAACCCGCCGCTTTCCAGTACGCTTGCCAGTTTCCTGGTAACCTGCCAGCTTTCCAGTAAGCTGCCAGCTTCCTGGTAACCGGCCAAGCTTTCCAGTATGCTTGCCAGCTTCCTGGTAACCTGCCAAGCTTTCCAGTAAGCTTGCCAGTTTCCTGGTAACCTGCCAAGCTTTCCAGTAAGCTTGCCAGTTTCCTGGTAACCTGCCAAGCTTTCCAGTAAGCTTGCCAGTTTCCTGGTAACCTGCTAAGCTTTCCAGTAAGCTTGCCAGCTTCCTGGTAACCTGCCAAGCTTTACAGTAAGCTTGCCAGCTTACCAGAGCTATTAGGCGTTTATCTGTTAATGGATTCAGTGGTAAGTTAGTCGAGCGTAGGAACTACAACCCGGCTGGTCAGGTACTGTGTGTGTGTCCAGCTCCCTCTCCAAGACTGCCAGGGGTCTTGAAGACTGCCAGGGGTCTTGAAGACAACCAGGGGTCTTGAAGACTGCCATGGGTCTTGAAGACTGCCAGGGGTCTTGAAGACAACCAGGGGTCTTGAAGACAACCAGGTGTCTTGAAGACTGCCAGGGGTCTTGAAGACTGCCAGGGGTCTTGAAGACAACCAGGGGTCTTGAAGACAACCAGGGGTCTCTTGAAGACAAACAGGGGTCTTGAAGACAACCAGGGGTCTCGAAGACTGTCAGGGGTCTTGAAGACTGTCAGGGGTCTCGAAGACTGCCAGGGGTCTCGAAGACTGCCAGGGGTCTCAAAGACTGCCAGGGGTCTTGAAGACTGCCAGGGGTCTTGAAGACTGCCAGGGGTCTTGAAGACTGTCAGGGGTCTTGAAGACTGTCAGGGGTCTCGAAGACTGCCAGGGGTCTCGAAGACTGTCAGGGGTCTCGAAGACTGCCAGGGGTCTTGAAGACTGCCAGGGGTCTCTTGAAGACAACCAGGGGTCTTGAAGACAACCAGGGGTCTCTTGAAGACAACAAGGGGTCTTGAAGACAACCAGGGGTCTTGAAGAAAACCAGGGGTCTCTTGAAGACAACCAGGGGTCTTGAAGACAGCCAGGAGTCTCTTGAAGACAACCAGGGGTCTTGAAGACAGTCAGGGGTCTCTTGAAGACAACCAGGGGTCTTGAAAACAACCAGGGGTCTTGAATACAGCCAGGAGTCTCTTGAAGACAGCCAGGGGTCTTGAAGACAACCAGGGGTCTTGAAGACTGCCATCGGTATTGAAGACAACCAGGGGTCTTGAAGACAACCAGGGGTCTTGAAAACAACCAGGGGTCTTTTGAAGACAGCCAAGGATCTTGAAGACAACCAGGTGTCTTGAAGACTGTCAGGGGTCTTGAAGACAACCAGGGGACTTGAAGACAACAAGGAGGCTTGAAGACAACCAGGGGTCTTGAAAACAACAAGGGATCTCTTGAAGACAACTATGGGTCTTGAAGACAACCAGGTTTCTTGAAGACAACCAGGGGTCTTGAAGATAACCAGGGGTCTTGAAGACAACCAGTGTCTTGAAGACAACCAGTGGTCTCTTGAAGACAGCCAGGGGTCTTGAAGACAACAAGGGGTCTTGAAGACAACAAGGGGTCTTGAAGACAACCAGGGCTCTTGAAGACAACAAGGGGTCTTGAAGACAACAAGGGGTCTTGTAAACAGCCAGGGGTCTCTTGAAGACAACCAGGGGTCTTGAAGACAACCAGGGGTCTTGAAGACAACCATGGCTCTTGAAGACAACAAGGGGTCTTGAAGACAACAAGGGGTCTTGTAAACAGCCAGGGGTCTTGAAGACAACCAGGGAAGGGATCTTGAAGACAACCAGGGGTCTTGAAGACAACCAGTGGTCTTGAAGACAGCTAGGGGTCTCTTGAAGACAACCAGGAGTCTTGAAGACAGTCAGGGGTCTCTTGAAGACAACCAGGGGTCTTGAATACAGCCAGGAGTCTCTTGAAGACAGCCACGGGTCTTCAAGACAACCAGGGGTCTTGAAGACTGTCAGGGGTCTTGAAGACAACCAGGGGTCTTGAAGATAACCAGGGGTCTTGAAAACAACTAGGGGTCTTTTGAAGACAGCCAGGGATCTTGAAGACAACCAGAGGTCTTGAAGACTGTCAGGGGTCTTGAAGACAACTAGCAGTCTTGAAGACAACCAGGGGTCTTGAAGACAACCAGGAGTCTTGAATACAACCAGGGGTCTTGAAAACAACCAGGGATCTCTTGAAGACAACCATGGGTCTTGAAGCCAACCAGGGGTCTTGAAGACAACCAAGGGTCTTGAAGACAGCCAGGGGTCTCTTGAACACAACCAGGGGTCTTGAAGATAGTCAGGGGTCTCTTGAAGACAACCAAGGGTCTTGAAGACAACCAGGGGTCTTGAAGACAAACAGGGGTCTTGAAGACAACCAGGGGTCTTGAAGACAACCAGGGGTCTTGAAGACAGTCAGTGGTCTCTTGAAGACATCCAGGGGTCTTGAAGACAACCAGAGGTCTTGAAGACAACCAGGGGTCTTGAAGACAATCAGGGGTCTTGAAGACAACAACGGGTCTTGAAAACATCCAGGGATCTTTTGAAGACAGCCAGGGATCTTGAAGACAACCAGGGGTCTTGAAGACTGTCAGGGGTCTTGAAGACAACCAGGAGTCTTGAAAACAACCAGGGGTCTCTTGAAGACAACAATGGGTCTTGAATATAACCAGGGGTCTTGAAGACAACCAGGGGTCTTGAAAACAACAAGGGATCTCTTGAAGACAGCCAGGGGTCTTGAATACTGTCAGGGGTCTTGAAGAAAACCAGGGGTCTTGAAGACAACCAGGGGTTTTGAAGACAACCAGGAGTCTTGAAGACAGCCAGGGGTCTCTTGAAGACAACCAGGGGTCTTGAAGACAACCAGGGGTCTTGAAGACAACCAGGGGTCTTGAAGACAACCAGGGGTCTTGAAGACAACCAGGGGTCTTGAAGACAGCCAGGGGTCTCTTGAAGACAGCCAGGGGTCTCTTGAAGACAGCTAAGGGTCTCTTGAAGACAACCAGGGGTCTTGAAGACATCCAGGGGTCTGTTGGCAATCCCCCTTATGTATGCTGGCAGGCAGTTGAACAGTCTTGGTCCCCTGACACTGTGTTGTCTCTCAGTGTACTCACAAGACTCCTGGTGATCATAGTGGCTATGTTGCCCAGTCTGTCCAGTCTCCTGCTTTCATAGGCAGTGATTTCTGTGTGCAGATTTGGGACCAGTTCCTCTGGGATTTCCCAAGTGTATTATGTATCTTTCTCGCCTGTGTTCCAGGGAGTACAGCTCAAGGAACTTGAAATGTTTCCAGTAATTAAGTTGCTTGACTGTACTTACACTAGCAGTGAAGCTTAGGATAGGTTAGGATTAGGTAGGATAAGTTAGGATAGGTTAGGATTAGGTAGGATAAGTTAGGATAGGTTAGGATTAGGTAGGATAAGTTAGGTAGTAGGTTGGTAGACAGCAACCGCCCAGGGAGGTACTACCGTCCTGCCAGGTGACTGTGAAACAGAAACCTGAAACTGTTTTACATGATGGTAGGATTGCTGGTGTCTTTTTTCTGTCTCATAAACACGCTGGATAACAGGTATATCTAGCTACTTCTACTTACACTTTAGGTCACACTACACTGGCATACACATGCATATATATACATACACACATCTAGGTTTTTCTTCTTTTTCTTAATAGCTCTTGTTCTTTTTATTTTCTCTATTGTCCATGGGGAAGTGGAAAAGAATCTTTCCTCTGTAAGCCATGCATGTCGTATGAGGCGACTATAATCCCGGGAGCAATGGGCTAGTAACCCCTTCTCCTGTACACTTTTACTAAAAAAGAGAAGAAGAAAAACTGGGTTGTTTGAATGTGCGTGGATGTTTTGCGGATGATAAGAAAGAGATGATTGCTGATGTTATGAATGAAAAGAAGCTGGATGTCCTAGCCCTAAGCGAAACAAAGCTGAAGGGGGTAGGCGAGTTTCAGTGGGGAGAAATAAATGGGATTAAGTCAGGAGTATCTGAGAGAGTTAGAGCTAAGGAAGGGGTAGCAATAATGTTGAGAGATCAGTTATGGAAGGAGAAGAGGGAATATAAATGTGTAAATTCAAGGATTATGTGGATTAAAATAAGGGTCGGATGCGAAAAGTGGGTCATAATAAGAGTGTATGCACCTGGAGAAGAGTGTAGAGTGTAGAGGAGAGAGAGAGATTTTGGGAGATGTTAAGCGAATGTATAGGAACTTTTGAACCAAGTGAGAGAGTAATTGTGGTAGTGGACCTAAATGCTAAAGTAGGAGAAACATGTAGAGAGGGTGTGGTAGGTAAGTTTGGGGTGCCAGGTGTAAATGATAATGGGAGCCCTTTGATTGAACTTTGTATAGAAAGGGGTTTAGTTATAGGTAATACATATTTTAAGAAAAAGAGGATAAATAAGTATACAAGATATGATGTAAGGCGTAATGACAGTAGTTTGTTGGACTATGTATTGGTAGATAAAAGACTGTTCAGTAGACTTCAGGATGTACATGTTTATAGAGGGGCCACAGATATATCAGATCACTTTTTAGTTATAGCTACAGTGGGAGTAAAAGGTAGATGGGATACAAGGAAAATAGAAGCAGTAAGTAAGAGAGAGGTGAAGGTTTATAAACTAAAAGAGGAGGCAGTTAGGGTAAGATATAAACAACTATTGAATGATAGATGGGCTAGTGAGAGTGTAGGCAATGGGGTCGAAGATATATGGGGTAGATTTAAAAATGTAGTGTTAGAGTGTTCAGCAGAAGTTTGTGGTTACAGGCGAGTGGGTGCGGGAGGGAAGAAGAGCGATTGGTGGAATGATGATGTAAAGAGAGTAGTAAGGGAGAAAAAGTTAGCATATGAGAGGTTTTTACAAAGTAGAAGTGATGCAAGGAGGGAAGAGTATATGGAGAGAAAAAGAGAGGGTTAAGAGAGTGGTGAAGCAATGTAAAAGAGAGCAAATGAGAGAGTGGGTGAGATGTTATCAACAAATTTTGTTGAAAATAAGAAAAAGTTTTGGAGTGAGATTAATAAGTTGAGGAAGCCTAGGGAACAAATGGATTTGACAGTTAAAAATAGGAGAGGAGAGTTATTAAATGGAGAGTTAGAGGTATCGGGAAGATGGAGGGAATATTTTGATGAGTTGTTAAATGTTGATGAAGACAGGGAAGCTGTGATTTCGTGTATAGGGCAAGGAGGAATAACATCTTGTAGGAGTATGGAAGAGCCAGTTGTGAGTGTGGGGAAGTTCATGAGGCAGTGGGTAGAATGAAAGGGGGTAAGGCAGCTGGGATTGATGGGATAAAGATATAAATGTTAAAAGCAGGTGGGGATATAGTTTTGGAGTGGTTAGTGCTATTATTTAATAAATGTATGGAAGAGGGAAACGTACCTAGGGATTGGCAGAGAGCGTGTATTGTTCCTTTGTATAAAGGCAAAGGGGACAAAAGAGAGTGCAAAAATTATAGGGGAATAAGTCTGTTGAGTGTACCTGGTAAAGTGTATGGTAGAGTTATTATTGAAAGAATTAAGAGTAAGACAGAAAGCAGGATAGCAGATGAACAAGGGTGCTTTAGGAAAGGTAGGGGGTGTGTAGACCAAGTGTTTACAGTGAAACATATAGGTGAACAGTATTTGGATAAGGGTAAAGAGGTTTTTGTGGCATTTATGGATTTGGAAAAGGCTTATGATAGGGTGGATAGGGGGGCAATGTGGCAGATGTTGCAGGTGTATGGAATAGGAGGTAGGTTACTGAAAGCAGTGAAGAGTTTTTATGAGGATAGTGAGGCTCAAGTTAGAGTGTGTAGGAGGGAAGGGGACTATTTTCCAGTAAAAGTTGGCCTTAGACAAGGATGTGTGATGTCACCGTGGTTGTTCAATATATTTATAGATGGGGTTGTAAGAGAAGTGAATGCGAGGGTCTTGGCAAGAGGTGTGGGGTTAAAAGATAAAGAATTAAATACAAAGTGGGAGTTGTCACAATTGCTTTTTGCTGATGACACTGTGCTTCTGGGAGATTCTGAAGAGAAGTTGCAGAGGTTGGTGGATGAATTTGGTAGGGTGTGTAAAAGAAGAAAATTGAAAGTGAATATAGGAAAGAGTAAGGTGATGAGGATAACAAAAAGATTAGGTGATGAAAGATTGGATATCAGATTGAGGGAGAGAGTATGGAGGAGGTGAATGTATTCAGATATTTGGGAGTGGACATGTCAGCAGATGGGTCTATGAAGGATGAGGTGAATCATCTAATTGATGAGGGAAAAAGGGTGAGTGGTGCACTTCGGAGTCTGTGGAGACAAAGAACTTTGTCCATGGAAGTAAAGAGGGGAATGTATGAGAGTATAGTTATACCCACACTCTAATGTGGGTGTGAAGCATGGGTGATGAATGTTGCAACGAGGAGAAGGCTGGAGGCAGTGGAGATGGCATGTCTGAGGTCAATGTGTGGTGTGAATATAATGCAGAGAATTCGGAGTTTGGAAATTAGGAGGAGGTGCAGGATTACCAAAACTATTATCCAGGGAGCTGAGGAGGGGTTGTTGAGGTGGTTCGGACATGTAGAGAGAATGGAATGAGACAGAATAACTTCGAGAGTGTATAAATCTGTAGTGGAGGGAAGGCGGGGTAGGGGTCGGCCTAGGAAAGGTTGGAGGGAGAGGGTAAAGGAAGTTTTGTGTGCGAGGGGCTTGGACTTCCAGCAAGAATGTGTGAGCGTATTTGATAGGAGTGAATGGAGACAAATGGTTTTTAATACTTGACGTGCTGTTGGAGTGTGAGCAAAGTAACATTTATGAAGGGATTCAGGGAAACCGGCAGGCCGGACTTGAGTCCTGGAGATGGGAAGTACAGTGTCTGCACTCTGAAGGAGGGGTGTTAATGTTGCAGTTTTATAACTGTAGTGTAAAGCACCCCTCTGGCAAGACAGTGATGGAGTGAATGATGACGAAAGTTTTTCTTTTTCGGGCCACCCTGCCTTGGTGGCCACCCTGCCTTGGTGGGAATCGGCCGATGTGTTAATAAAAAAATAAAAAAATAAAATAAGGTTAGGATTAGGTAGGATAAGTTAAGATAGGCCAGGATAAGTTAGCGTATGCTAGGATATACACACGAACCTGTATGTACACATGTATCAGCATGTACACACGTATCTGCATGCACACACGAACCTGCATGTACACACGTACCAGCATTTACACACGTACCTGCATGTACACCTGCCCTTATTCTCTCCTCCCTGTCTTATCCTCTCTCTCCCCCTCTCCTTCTCTCTTCCGATCCCCTCTTCCCGTCTCTTGCTTCCCCCTCCCTCCCTCTCCCCTCTCACAGGTGGAGGGGACTCTTGAGAGCCAGCTCTATTGTCACAGCTTAACTCTTTGTCTCTCACTCTCTCTACTCTTTATTGTTCAACATCATCCTCCAACAAGATGATTAAGAGTGGAGGAAGAGGAGGGAGAATAGGTAGGGGGGATGTGGCAGGGGAAGGGGCAGGGGATGTGGCAGGGGAAGGGGCAGGGGAAGGGGCAGGGGAAGGGGCAGTAGTTGGGTGTTCTTTGTCGTACAAAACAATAACATGTTAACCACAATAATACCAGTTAACCGCGTGGTAATTCTCCCCCTTTATGTATGCTGGGAGGCAGTTGAACACTCTTGGTCCCCTGACACTCACTGTTCTGTGCAGGTTTGGGACTAGTCCCACTGGGATTTTCCAGGTGTAAGTTATGATGTATCGTTGTCGCCTGTGTTCCAGGGGATACAGATCAACAGATTTCAAGCGTTCCCAGTAATTAAGGTGCTTGACGGTACTTATATGTGCCACGAAAGTTCTCTGTACATTCTCCAGGTCAGCAATTTCACCTGCCTAGAAAGGGCTGTTAGTGTACAGTAATATTCCAGCCTAGAGAGAACAATTGACATAAAGAGGATCATCATTGGCTTGGCATCCCTTGTTTTGAAGGTTCTCATTATCCATCCTATCATATTCCTAGCAGATGTGATGACGACATTGTTTTGATCCTTGAAGGCGAGATCCGCTGACATTATCACTCCCAGGTCCTTCACATTGGTTTTCCGCTCCATTGTCTGGTTAGGATTTGTTTTATACCCTGATCTAGCTTTTATTTCCTCAAGTTTTCCATAGCAAAGTTATTGACATTTGTCCTCACTGAACATCATATTGTTTTCTGCGGTCCACTGGAAGACTTGGTTTATATCAGTGGTTCACTGGAAGACTTGGTTTATATGAGTGGTCCACTGGAAGATTTGGTTTATATCAGTGGTCCACTGGAAGACTTGGTTTATATCAGTGGTCCACTGGAAGACTTGGTTTATATCAGTGGTCCACTGGAAGACATGGTTTATATCAGTGGTCCACTGGAAGACTTGGTTTATATCAGTGGTCCACTGGAAGACTTGGTTTATATCAGTGGTCCACTGGAAGACTTGGTTTATATCAGTGGTCCACTGGAAGACTTGGTTTATAACAGTGGTCCACTGGAAGACTTGGTTTATAACAGTGGACCACTGGAAGACTTGGTTTATAACAGTGGTCCACTGGAAGACTTGGTTTATATCAGTGGTCCACTGGAAGACTTGGTTTATATCAGTGATCCACTGGAAGACTTGGTTTATAACAGTGGTCCACTGGAAGACTTGGTTTATAACAGTGGTCCACTGGAAGACTTGGTTTATACCAGTGGTCCACTGGAAGACTTGGTTTATAACAGTGGTCCACTGGAAGACTTGGTTTATATCAGTGGTCCACTGGAAGACTTGGTTTATATCAGTGGTCCACTGGAAGACTTGGTTTATAACAGTGGTCCACTGGAAGACTTGGTTTATAACAGTGGTCCACTGGAAGACTTGGTTTATAACAGTGGTCCACTGGAAGACTTGGTTTATATCAGTGGTTACTGGAAGACTTGATTTATATCAGTGGTCCACTGGAAGACTTGGTTTATAACAGTGGTCCACTGGAAGACTTGGTTTATAACAGTGGTCCACTGGAAGACTTGGTTTATAACAGTGGTCCACTGGAAGACTTGGTTTATAACAGTGGTCCACTGGAAGACTTGGTTTATATCCTCTCGAAGATTCCCAGTGTCTTCAGTGGTGACACTGTCGTGCAGTTCCAGTGTCATCAGCAGAGGGAGACACAGGGGTATGGTCTACATCTCTGCCTATGTCAGGTTGTGGGATGACCCCCGTGTCTAGGCTGTGGGATGGCCCCCGTGTCTAGGCTGTGGGATGACCCCCGTGTCCAGGCTGTGGGATGGCCCCCGTGTCTAGGCTGTGGGATGACCCCCGTGTCCAGGCTGTGGGATGACCCCCGTGTCCAGGCTGTGGGATGACCCCCGTGTCCAGGCTGTGGGATGGCCCCCGTGTCTAGGCTGTGGGATGACCCTGTGTCTAGGCTGTAGGATGAACCCCTGTGTCTAGGCTGTGGGATGACCCCTGTGTCTAGGCTGTGGGATGACCCCTGTGTCTAGGTTGTAGGATGACACCTGTGTCACACACACACTTACTCACTACATCGTGGAGCCAGGAGCTGTGAATCGACGCCTGCAACCACAATTAGGTGAGTACATACACACACACACCACTACAACCCAGCAGTGGGTAGAGGAGTAGAGTGAAGGAGGAGAGAGAAGAGGGGAGAGGAGGGGGAAGGGGACCCAGGGAAGGGGTGGAGGAGAGGGGAAGTAGAGGAGAGGGGACACAAGGATAAGACTAACACTCAGACGGACGGTTGAGGGGCATCTTACCTTCAGATTACCTCATATTCCACTGGTCATACCCTTCAACGGTGTGAGGGAGAGGGAAGGAGAGGGGAGAAGGGAGCTGAGGGGAGAGGAAAGGAGAGGGAACGAGTCCCTGAGTTTAGTAGCAGTAGTTTTGAGGTGGTCAGTCCCTCAACCATGAAGTAGGTCAGTATAACTTCAGTCCTCTGTGCCTCAATACAGGCTCAAGGAATAGTGCAGAGTGCGTCAGACGCTTACAACACAGTTCACGTTCAGTATTAACTCTAAAAACTTAAATGGAATCAGAATTAATAATGTCAAGCTATCACATAGAAACTAATCTGACTTAAAAAAATATGATAAATTAGGACTGAGAGAGAGAGAGAGAGAGAGAGAGAGAGAGAGAGAGAGAGAGAGAGAGAAAGTGCTTAGCTATCAATATTGCAATTGAGCCGATTTGATGCAGTGAGAACCAGGAAACTGACTGTGTGTGTGTGTGTGTATGTGTGTGTGTGTGTGTGTGTACTCACCTAGTTATACTCACCTAGTTGTGGTTGCAGGGGTCGATTCATAGCTCCTGGCCCCGCCTCTTCACTGGCTGCTACTGGGTCACTCTCCCTGCGCCATGAGCTTTATCATACCTCTTCTTAAAGCTATGTATGGAGCCTGCCTCCACTACATCGCTTCCCAAACTATTCCACTTCCCGACCACTCTGTGACTGAAGAAATACTTCCTAACATCCCTGTGATTCATCTGAGTCTTCAACTTCCAACTGTGTCCCCTTGTTGCTGTGTCCCATCTCTGGAACATTCTGTCTCTGTTCACTGTGTCAATTCCTCTCAGTATCTTATATGTCGTTATCATGTCCCCCCTATCTCTCCTGTCCTCCAGTGTCGTCAGGTCGATTTTACTTAGGACATACCCCTTAGCTCCGGGACTAGTCTTGTTGCAAACCTTTGCACTTTCTCGAGCTTCTTCACGGGCTTGGCAAGGTGTGGGTTCCAAACTGGTGCTGCATACTCCAGTATGGGCCTAACGTACACAGTGTACAGGGTCCTGAACTATTCTTTATTAAGATGTCAGAATGCTGTTCTTAGGTTTGCTAGGCGCCCGTATGCTGCAGCAGTTATTTGGTTGATGTGCGCCTCAGGAGATGTACCTGGTGTTATACTCACCCCAAGATCTTTTTCCTTGAGTGAGGTTTGCAGTCTCTGGCCCCCTAGGCTGTACTCCGTCTGTGGTCTTCTTTGCCCTTCCCCAATCTTCATGACTTTGCACTTGGTGGGGTTAAACTCCAGGAGCCAATTGCTGGACCAAGCTTGCAGCCTGTCCAGATCCCTTTGTAGTTCTGCCTGGTCCTCGTCCGATTGAATTCTTCTCATCAACTTCACATCATCTGCAAACAAGGACACTTCGGAGTCTATTCCTTCCGTCATGTCATTCACAAATACCAGAAAAAGCACTGGTCCTAGGACTGACCCCTGTGGAACCCCGCTCGTCACCGGCGCCCACTCTGACACCTCACCACGTACCATGACTCGCTGTTGTCTTCCTGACAGGTATTCCCTGATCCATTGTAGTGCCTTCCCTGTTACCCCTGCCTGGTCCTCCAACCTTTGCACTAATCTCTTGTGTGGAACTGTGTCAAACGCCTTCTTACAGTCCAAGAATATGCAATCTACCCACCCCTCTCTCTCTTGTCTTATTGCTGTCACCCTGTTATAGAACTCCAGTAGGTTTGTGAAACAAGATTTCCCGTCCCTGAAACCATGTTGGCCGTCGTTGATAAGCTCATTCCTTTCTAGGTGCTCCACCACTCCTCACCTGACTATCTTCTCCATAACCTTGCATGCTATACATGTCAGTGACATTGGTCTGTAGTTTAGTGCTACGTTCCTGTCTCCTTTTTTTAAAAATTGGAACTACATTTGCTGTCTTCCATAACTCAGGTAGTTGCCCTGTTTCGATAGATGTGTTGAAGATCATTGTTAGGGGTACACATAGCTCCTCTGCTCCCTCTTTCAGGACCGATGGAGAGATGTTATCCGGCCCCATCGCCTTTGAGGTATCTAGCTCGCTTAGTAGCCTCTTCACTTCCTCCTCAGTTGTGTGTATTGTGTCCAGCACCTGATGGTGTACCCTACCTCTCCTCCTTTCTGGAGGCCCTTCTATCTCCTCTGAACACCTCTTTGAATCTCATGTTGAGCTCCTCACACACTTCACGGTCATTTCTTGTGACCTCCCCTCCTTCCTTCCTCCGCCTGATCACCTGGTCCTTGACTGTTGTTCTCCTCCTGATGTGGCTGTACAACAGCTTTGGGTCAGATTTGGCTTTCGCTGCTATGTCATTCTCGTACTGTCTTTGGGCCTCTTTTCTGATCTGTGCATATTCATTTCTGGCTCTACGACTGCTCTCTTTATTCTCCGGGGTTCTTTGCTTTCTGTACCTCTTCCATTCCCTTGTACACTTGGTTTTGGCTTCCCTGCACCTTTGGGTGAACCATGGGCTCATCCTGTCTTTTTCGCTTCTCCTGTTACCCTTGGGTATAAACCTCTCCTCAGCTTCCTTGCAAATTGTTGTCACATATTCCATCATCACGTCTACTGACTTCCCTGCCATCTCTCTATCCCACTGAACTCCATGCAGGAAGTTCTTCATGCCCACATATTCACTTTTCTTGTAGTTTGGCTTCATTCGTGCAGCCCTTCCTGCTTCCCCTTCCACTTGTAACTCTACTATGTATTCGAAACTTAGAACCATGTGATCACTAGCCCCAAGGGGGCTTTCATGTGTGATGTCCTCAATATCTGCACTACTCAGGGTGAATACTAAGTCCAGTCTTGCTGGTTCGTCCTCTCCTCTCTCTCTCTGGTAGTGTACCTTACGTGTTAGTACATGAGATTTTCCAGTACCACCTCCAGCATCTTAGCCCTCCACGTTTCTTGGCCCCCATGTGGCTCTAAGTTCTCCCATTCAATTTCCCTATGGTTGAAGTCACCCATGATCAGTAGCTTTGCCCTGCTCGCACAAGCTCTTCAGGCCACTACTGCCAGTGTGTCAATCATCGCTCTGTTACTCTCATCATACTCTGGCCTTGGCCTCCTGCTGTTCTGTGGTGGGTTATACATCACTGCAATTACCACCTTGGGACCTCCAGACTGTAGCATTCCTACTATGTAATCCCCAGCTTCTCCTCTGTCTCCTCTCTCCAGCTCGTGTGTGTGTGTGTGTGTGTACTCACCTAGTTGTACTCACCTAGTTGTGGTTGCAGGGGTCGAGACATAGCTCCTGGCCCCGCCTCTTCACTGGTCGCTACTGGGTCACTCTCCCTGCGCCATGAGCTTTATCATACCTCTTCTTAAAGCTGTGTATGGAACCTGCCTCCACTACATCGCTTCCCAAGCTATTCCACTTCCCGACTATTCTGTGACTGAAGAAATACTTCCTAACATCCCTGTGATTCATCTGAGTCTTCAACTTCCAACTGTGTCCCCTTGTTGCTGTGTCCCATCTTTGGAACATTCTGTCTCTGTCAACCTTGTCAATTCCTCTCAGTATTTTATATTTTATATTTTATATGTCGTACTCTGTCTGCGGTCTTCTTTGCCCTTCCCCGATCTTCATGACTTTACATTTGGCAGGGTTAAATTCAAGGAGCCAGTTACTGGACCAGGCTTTTAGCCTGTCCAGGTCTCTTTGTAGTCCTGCCTGATCCTCGATTGATTTGATTCTTCTGTGTATGTGTGTGTGTGTGTGTGATTGTGTGTGTGATTGTGTGTGTGTGTGTATGTGTACTCACCTAATTGTGGTTACAGGGGTCGAGACTCAGCTCCTGGCCCCGCCTCTTCGCTTTCCGCTACTGGGTCTCTGCTCTCCCTGCTCCATGAGCTTTATCATACCTTGTCTTAAAACTATGTATGGTTCCCGCCTCCACTATATCTGTACGGTTCGTATTTCTAACGGCTATACCATAGCTGTCCACGTGATCACCAACTTCTGCCCATGTGATCTTTCGTTAGCCAATCATAGGACTCCCTTTTTGAACGCCAGAGTGCCGGGACAACCAGCAGCCAGTTCCACCTTGATAGGCAGTGCAGACGGACATAGGCTCCCATATATCTAACGCCTCAATTAAACGCTACCATACCAAGCTCATCTTTAATATATTACCAAATCTACGCAAGAACCCCCCACAACACATATCATTCGCTAAACTATTCCACTTCCTAACTACTCTATGGCTGAAGAAGTTCTTCCTAACATCCCTTTGACTCGTCTGAGTCTTCAGCTTCCAGTTGTGTCTCCTTGTTTCTGTGTTTCCTCTCTGGAACATCCTGTCACTGTCTACCTTGTCAATTCCCTGCAGTATTTTGTATGTCATTATCATGTCTCCTCTAACCCTTCTGTCCTCCAGTGTTGTTAGTCCTATTTCCCTCAACCTTTCTTTAAATGGCAGTCCCCTGAGTTGTGGAACTAGCCTTGTCGCAAACCTTTGCACTTTCTCTAGTTTCTTTACGTGCTTGACCAGGTGTGGGTTCCAGACTGGTGCTGCATATTCTAGTATGGGCCTGACGTACACGGTGTACAGTGTCTTGAACGATTCCTTGTTAAGGTAACGGAACACTAATCTAAGGTTTGCCAGACGCCCATATGCTGCCGCAGTTATCTGGTTGATGTGTGCCTCCGGAGACGTGCTTGGCGTTATACTCACTCCAAGGTCTTTCTCCTTTGCCGAGGTTTGTAGCCTTTGTCCGCCTAGCTTGTACTCTGTCAGCGGTCTTCTTTGCCCTTCTCCGTTCCTCATGACTTTGCATTTGGTGGGATTAAATTCGAGAAGCCAGTTGCTAGACCAGATGTCAAGCTTGTCTGTGTGTGTGTGTGTGTGTGTGTGTGTGTGTGTGTACTCACCTAATTGTACTCACCTAATTGTGGTTGCAGGGGTCGAGACTCAGCTCCTGTGTGTGTGTGTGTGTGTGTGTGTGTGTGTGTGTGTGTGTTAGTTACCATTTTGTCCTAGGCACATGTCGATTAGACACTAAGCGTGTGTGTAAGTGTGTGTGTGTGTATTTACCTACATGCATTTGGAAGACGTCTTGTTTCGAGGAACCGGATGCTCCCCCTCTTTTCTTCCTCGGATCAACCCCATCTCCCACTTTTTGCACTCGGACCCCTACGGGTTTAGTGCTTTGGGGTTATCGTCCGCAAAGATGTCAGCAGATTGTTGTGACTAGTGTTAGTGAGAGGGGAGGAGTGGAGAGAGGGTGGGGAGGTGTGGGAAGAGGGTGGGGAAGGTCGTTAATGGTGGGGAGGAGAGTGGGAAGGAATAGTTAAGATTGGGGAGGAGTGGGGAGGGGTGAGGAGGGAATGGGGAACGAGATGGGGAGGGGGTGGTAAGGAGTAGGAAGGGGTGGAGAGGAGTGGGAGGTCGCTAAGGCTAGGGAGGAGATTAGGAGGGAATAGGTAAAGTTGGGGAGCAATGGGGAGGAGTGGGGAAGGGAAGAAAGGGTTTTGGGAGTGAAGATGGGTAGGAAGGGGTTGAGGACAGGGGGTGAGAAGGGGTCTAGTGGTGGTGGGGAGAAAGGGGTGACACCATCTTAATGTAGAATCAATAAAGGGGAGACAGAAGAGGGGAGAAAGAGAAGGATGACATGATGGGGTGAGAGATGACTCCCCCTCACCTCACAAGTTCACACCAGAACACAGTCGTACTGACCAGCCACACACTAACAGTCACAAGGTAACTTACCCAAATCCAACTCCAGGAACATCAACTTGGATCAAATCAGTCACTACCCAGTGGAAATAAGTCAACGACCCCAGTGGAAATAAGTCAAGACCCCAGTGGAAATAAGTCAAGGACCCCAATGGATATAAGTCAAGGACCCCAATGGAAATAAGTCAAGACACCAATGGAAATAAGTCAAGACCCCAATGGAAATAAGTCAAGACTCTAGTGGAAATAAGCCAACGACCCCAGTGGAAATAAGTCAAGACCCCAGTGGAAATAAATCAAAGACCCCAATGGATATAAGTCAAGGACCCCAATGGAAATAAGTCAAGACCCCAGTGGAAATAAGTCAAGGACCCCAATGGATATAAGTCAAGGACCCCAATGGAAATAAGTCAAGACACCAATGGAAATAAGTCAAGACCCCAATGGAAATAAGTCAAGACTCTAGTGGAAATAAGTCAACGACCCCAGTGGAAATAAGTCAAGACCCCAGTGGAAATAAATCAAAGACCCCAATGGATATAAGTCAAGGACCCCAATGGAAATAAGTCAAGACCCCAATGGAAATAAGTCAAGACTCTAGTGGAAATAAGTCAACGACCTCAGTGGAAATAAGTCAAGACCCCAGTGGAAATAAGTCAAGGACCCCAATGGATATAAGTCAAGGACCCCAATGGAAATAAGTCAAGACCCGAATGGAAATAAGTCAAGACTCTAGTGGAAATAAGTCAAAACCCCAGTGGAAATAAGTCAAGACCCCAGTGGAAATAAGTCAAGACCCCAGTGGAAATAAGTCAAGACCCCAGTGGAAATAAGTCAAGACCCCAGTGGAAATAAGTCACTTTGTGCAATCTTTCCTGGGTCATCCTGGTGGGTAATTTACACTATGTATGATAACTGTACCTATGTATACCTGTGTCTAAATAAACTTACTCACCTCCTAAATGTAACAAGTTGGGAAGAATCTTAAATAACATGGATCCAAACCTGTGTCTTGACAGATCAACTCTGTGCCAGTTGAAGTATACTAATGGCACATTCCACTAAGGAAGACGTAGATAAGATGCAAACTGGGAAAAGGGAAATGCTCCCTCTATAAACAAAGGTGAAGAATCACAGAGCTTCTCAAAGGGGGGCCAGACTATCTGAAATACAGAAGAAAGCACTAACTAGGAAAGTAGAAAATACTGAACTGAAGTTAAATGGATCGTACAGGATCCAGGAAAGATACTAGGAGCTAAGAGTCATAAATGAAATTGAAAGAAATCCTAAATATTTATTTTCATATGCCAGAAACAAGGCAAAAAATCACATACATCCAGTATCGGTGCCTTGCTTAAACAAGATGGGAACTTACACTGATGACAGCAAAGAAATGAGTAAAACACTGAAGTTCCAATATGACTCTGTGTTTATTGAGTCTTTAATCAAACCAAAAGTAGACAATCTAAATGATTATTTTTAATGAACGAGACTCAAAATATTGTCAACATCTGCAGAATTTTTGACGTAGCACTAACACTACTGGACTTTGAAAAAGGCATTGACAACATGGCCATGCACTCTGCCCCAGGCCCAGACTCTTGGAACTCTGTGTTCATCTGGAACTGCAAGAAACACCTTTCATGTTCCTTATATATACATACTATGGAGAAGGAACATTGACACGAGGGTCATCCCACAGCCTGGATACGGAGGGTCATCCCACAGCCTAGAAACAAAGACACAGGGGTCATCCCACAGCGTAGACACAGGGTCATCCTACAGCCTAGACACAGGGTCATCCCACAGCCTAGACATAGGGGTCATCCCACAGCGTAGACATGGGTTTTATCCCACAGCCTAGACACAGGGGTCATCCCACAGCGTAGACATGGGAGTCATCCCACAGCCTAGACACAGGGGTCATCCCACAGCCTAGACAAGGGGGGTCATCCCACAGTCACCATAGCCCCACTCCACTGCCAGTAAAGCATCAACAAGGAATTATAGACTGATTGCACTAACGTCCACAAAATCTTGAAAGGTTCAAGAAACAGATTTCCAAACACTTGGATACCCAACAATTGTACAACCCAGGGCAGCATGGGTTTAGAACAGGTCCCTCCTGCCTCTCACAACTACTGGACCACTATGACATGGTCTTGGATGGTCGCTCCTGCCTCTCACAACTACTGGACCACTATGACATGGTCTTGGATGGTCGCTCCTGCCTCTCACAACTACTGAACCACTATGACATGGTCTTGGATGGTCGTTTCTACCTCTCACAACTACTGGACCACTATGACATGGTCTTGGATGGTCGCTCCTGCCTCTCACAACTATTGGACCACTATGACATGGTCTTGGATGGTCACTCCTGTATCCTATATCCCACCATCCACAGGATGGATATGAGGTACACAGGAAACTAGCCACTACCATCCACAGGATGGATATGAGTATAGCTGAGGATCACAGATGATCCTGGGAGTATAGCTGAGGATCACAGCTGATCCTAGAAGTACAGGTGATGATCACAACTGATCCTAGAAGTTTAGCTGAGGATCACAGCTGATCCAACAAGTACAGCTGAGGATCACAGCTGATCCAACAAGTACCGCTGAGGATCACAGTTGATTCTAGGATCCTAGCTTCTCTTTTCTCTAAATAACAATCGACTTTTTCATTACCTAGAACACAACATGTATTTTTTTCTAGGAGGGTGTGACCTGTCAGAGTGACCCAGGTCACTCCATCACTTGTAGACGTGAAGGGAAGGGGGAGGTGTTATGGGAGGGGTAAGGGGAGCTAGGGGGGCTAAGATGACCCTTTGGTTATGGTTCATTACTGAGAGAGAGGAGAGAGAGAGAGAGAGAGAGAGAGAGAGAGAGAGAGAGGAGAGAGAGAGGGAAGAGAGATAGAGAGAGAGAGAGAGAGAGAGAGAGAGAGAGAGAGAGAGAGAGAGAGAGAGAGAGAGAGAGAGAGAGAGAGAGAGAGAGAGAGAGAGAGAGAGAGAGAGAGAGAGAGAGAGAGAGAGAGAGAGAGAGAGAGAGAGAGAGAGAGAGAGAGAGAGAGAGAAGACCAGAATCTACGCTTATAGTAAACACACCCGAAATACTTAAATGCTCACTAATTCTGTCATTATCCATCCCATCATTATCCACCCCATCATTATCCACCCCATCATTATCCACCCCATCATTATCCACCCCATCATCACCCACCCTTGTCATCCTCCTGGCTGCCATGACCTTACTGTCTTCTATGTGAGGAAGGTCAGCTGACATTATTACTCCCAGGTCTTCCATATGTTCCTTTTCTTCTACTTTTTTTTCTTCTCGTGTTCTCTATACCGTGTTCTTTCCGTGTTCTTTGTTCTTGATACCACTGGACCTCACGTAGGTGTTCACTGGAAGACTGCTTATAACCCACTGTTATTCTCCCCTGTCTTACATCTAAGTGATTTTCGTGATAAATATTGTAAATATTGATACATAACTGTGGCTGGTGTTATTGTCTGTGTCTGATGTGAGGATAACAGTCAGCAGAGGTGCCAGTGATGTTACAGAACTGTGGCTGGTGTTATTGTCTGTGTCTGCTGTGAGGATAACAGTCAGCAGAGGTGCCAGTGATGTTACAGAACTGTGGCTGGTGTTATTGTCTGTGTCTGCTGTGAGGATAACAGTCAGCAGAGGTGCCAGTGATGTTACAGAACGGTGGCTGGTGTTATTGTCTGTGTCTGCTGTGAGGATAACAGTCAGCAGAGGTGCCAGTGATGTTACAGAACTGTGGCTGGTGTTATTGTCTGTGTCTGCTGTGAAGATAACAGTCAGCAGAGGTGCCAGTGATGTTACAGAACGGTGGCTTGTGTTATTGTCTGTGTCTGCTGTGAGGATAACAGTCAGCAGAGGTGCCAGTGATGTTACAGAACGGTGGCTGGTGTTATTGTCTGTGTCTGCTGTGAGGATAACAGTCAGCAGAGGTGCCAGTGATGTTACAGAACTGTGGCTGGTGTTATTGTCTGTGTCTGCTGTGACGATAAAACAGCAGAGGTGCCAGCACACTTCCCTGGCGAACCTACCTTCTTCCCTCACCAATGCTGCATATTTCGCTCTGTTATCTACTCTTGTATTCTATGTCAGAAACTTACTAGGCTCTCAGAACATATCAATTATATGTGCTCTCCCTGATCACTCTGTAGACCTTTGAAATCTACATATTATATGTGGTGATCATCATGATAATATGTCAATAGTTATAATAATAATAATAATAATAATAATAATAATAATAATAATAATAATAATAATAATAATAATAATAATAATAATAATAATAATAATAATAATAATAATAATAATAAAGTTTATTTCTAGCAGTACATGATACAACTTATACAGACCATAGCTAACACCTATGACATACTACTATATAGAAAGTCCCTTGTTATGTGGAGCATTTCCCGAAAATTAGGTCAATTTTGTCCCCAGGATGCCACCCACACCAGTCCACTAACACCCAGGTATCTATTTTACTGCTACGTGAACAGTGACAGGAGGTGTAAGATGACTAACTCACTGGAACCTACTTACTGTTAGGTGAACAGTGACAGCAGGTATAAGGTGACTAATACCCAGGTACCTATTTACTGCTAGGTGAACATGGACAGCAGGTGTAAGGTGAGTAACACCCAGGTACCTACTTACTGCTAGGTGAACAGTGACAGCAGGTGTCTTAAGGAAACACGTCCAAGTGTTTCCATCCGTACCAGTGATCGAACCCCGGACCTCGGTGTGTGAGGCGAGTGCGCTACCAACCCAGCCACGGGGCACCAGCATGGTCATCACTGCCTTCAGATGGAATGAAAAAACGAGTCTTCATTCCCCACACTGCTTTCATTTAGAGGTGTGATGAATGCAGATCCATAACTGCTCGATTGGTAGCGCACTTGCCCCACACACCGAGGTCCGGGGTTCGATCCCCGGTACGGGTGGAAACATTAGGACGTGTTTCCTTGAGACACCTGCTGTCACTGTTCACCTAGCAGTATGTAGGTACCTGGGTGTTAGTCACCTTACACCTCCTGTCACTGTTCACCTAGCAGTATGTAGGTACCTGGGTGTTAGCTGACTGGTGTGGGTAGCATCCTGGGGTACATGTTACAAGAGTTTGTACCCATTCTGGGTCTCTGATAGATAGCAAGATAGATAGATAGGCAGATAGACAGGCCTATAGATAGATAGATAGACATGTCACAGCCTGGCACAGTGCCGTTCTACGTCTCAGAGTAGCAGGAAGGGGGAAGTAGGGGAGGGGTAACTAGGGGTAGGGGAGGGGTAACAAGGAGTAGGGGAGGGGTAACAAGGGGTAGGGGAAGGGTAGCAAGGGGTAGGGAAGGTAGGAGGGGTAGGGGAGGGGTGGCAGGGGAACGGGAGGCAGCAGCAGGAGCAGGAGGGGGGCGCCAAGAGGGGGGCGCCAGGAGGGGGGCGCCAGGAGGGGGTTAGATTCTCCTGACGAAGCGCTTTTCGAAGAGTAGAGGGGGGCGCCGCCCCTCCTGCCCTCTATTTTCAACCGATCCTATTGATCTGCCTCAACTATGTCCACTACTGCGTGGTCCTTCTGCTACCCTGGCGTGAGGGCCATGTTAGAGAGAGAGAGAGAGAGAGAGAGAGAGAGAGAGAGAGAGAGAGAGAGAGAGAGAGAAGGAAGATCCCAAGCATAGAAATACACTTCTGTCTACAAGTCGTGGTAGATGTAGACGCAAGGCATCATGTATAACTACTGCTACCACTACTACTAACCACTTCTACGACACTACACTACTGCTTACTACTGCTACACCACCACCACTACTACTACACCACTACTACTACGACTACTACTACTACTACCACCACCCACCACCCACACTACTACTACCTACTACTACTACCACCAACTACTACTACACTCTACTACTACTACACCACCACCACCACCACTACTGACTACTACTACTACACCACCACCTACCTACCTATACACCTACTACTACTCACCACCACCACCACCACTACTACTACGACTACTACTACTACCACCACCACCACCACCACTACTACTACGACTACTACTACCACCACCACCTCTAGTACTACGACTACTACTACTACCACCACCTCTACTACTACTACGACTACTACTACATACATACACCCATTATTATCATCTACGATAGACAGTAAACACTACACTGAGCACCAGGAACTGTCTCGCTCGTCACAGGGACACCAGTTCGATTCCTGGTACACCTTGGCCAGTGTTGCCTTCTAGATCTAAATATAAAGCTCTGTGTGGAGCTTTGTCGTGTTTCACTCTGTGTAGAGCTTTATCAAGTTATGTTTCACTCAGTGTGGAGCTTTATCACGTTATGTTTCACTCAGTGTAGAGCTTTATCAAGTTATGTTTCACTCAGTGTAGAGCTTTATCAAGTTATGTTTCACTCAGTGTAGAGCTTTATCAAGTTATGTTCTCTGTGGAGCTTATCAGTTTCCTGTGTAGAGCTTTATCAAGTTATGTTTCACTAAGTGTAGAGCTTTATCACCTTATGTTTCACACAATGTAGAGCTTTATCAAGTTATGTTCCACTCAGTGTAGAGCTTTATCAAGTTATGTTTCACTAAGTGTAGAGCTTTATCACCTTATGTTTCACTCAGTGTAGAGCTTTATTAAGTTATGTTTCACTCAGTGTAGAGCTTTATCAAGTTATGTTTCACTCTGTGTAGAGCTTTATCAAGTTATGTTTTACTCAGTGTAGAGCTTTATCAAGTTATGTTTCACTCAGTGTAGAGCTTTATCAAGTTATGTTTCACTCAGTGTAGAGCTTTATCAAGTTATGTTTCACTCAGTGTAGAGCTTTATCAAGTTATGTTTCACACAGTGTAGAGATTTATCAAGTTATTTTCACACAGTGTAGAGCTTTATCTTCTCAATATTCACAGGAAAGCGCTAAATCCGTAAGGGAATGGGAAAGTGTGATGTCTACTCTGATCAGCTGACCATTGTTTACACCGATCAGCTGATCATTGTTTACACTGATCAGCTGACCATTGTTTACACTGGTCAGCTGACCATTGTTTACACTGATCAGTTGACCATTGTTTACACTGGTCAGCTGACCATTGTTTACACCGATCAGCTGACCATTGTTTACACTGATCAGTTGACCATTGTTTACACTGGTCAGCTGACCATTGTTTACTCAGATCAGCTGACCATTGTTTACACTGATCAGTTGACCATTGTTTACACTGGTCAGCTGACCATTGTTTACAGTGATCAGCTGACCATTGTTTACAATGATCAGCTGACCATTGTTTACACTGATCAGTTGACCATTGTTTACACTGGTCAGCTGACCATTGTTTACTCAGATCAGCTGACCATTGTTTACACTGATCAGTTGACCATTGTTTACACTGGTCAGCTGACCATTGTTTACACTGGTCAGCTGACCATTGTTTACAATGATCAGCTGACCATTGTTTACACCGATCAGCTGACCATTGTTTACACTGATCAGCTGACCTTTGTTTACACTGATCAGCTGACCATTGTTTACACCGATCAGCTGACCATTGTTTACACTGATCAGCTGACCATTGTCTACACTGATCAGCTAACCATTGTTTACACTGATCAGCTGACCATTGTTTACACCGATCAGCTGACCATTGTTTACACAGGTACCAGATATGATAGCTTTGTCCCAGGTATTTCAGGTACCCCATACCAAAGCTTACAGTCACTTACGTACTGTTCAGCACGTTTCAGACGTCAAGTTTCGCCCAGAGTGTTTCTTTTCAGTCGTAATACCAAGCAGATAGTAGAACAAGTGGTATAACTCTGGTATACCACGGGTATGCCACTGGTGACACAGTACCAGGACTGTGTCACCAAGGTGGTATAACAAGGCCAGGGTATACCAGTATACCTGTAGACTCATTGGGGAGGTATGCCACTCCCCAAGTATATATATAAATATATATATATATATATATATATATATATATATATATATATATATATATATATATATATATATATAAATATATATATAGATAGATAGATAGATAGACAATGTATAGGTAGGATAGACAAGGAATAGACAACAATGATAGATAGAAACATACACAATAGACAGCATAGATAAACAAGTATATAGTCAAGATAGCAGTAGCAGGCAAGATAGACAGGCAGCTAAGAGAGAGCTGACAGGGAAACCTGATAGACAGGGGAGAGGAAGATATAGGTAGGCAGTATGACATTGAGGCTGATAGTCTGGTTCGCTATCAACAGTCAAGTAGTCTGGGCCAAAGTAAGCAATGTCTGAAGCCTCCAGACGTCTGCACACACACACACACACATACACACACACACACACACACACACACACACACACACACACACACACACACCTGGTCAAGAACATCACGAACTTAGGGAAAGTGCAAAGGTTTGCAACAAGACTAGTCCCGGAGGCGAGGGGTATGTCCTACGAGGAGAGGTTAAGGGAACTCAATCTGACGACGCTGGAGGACAGGAGGGACAGGGAGGACACGATAACGACGTATAAAATACTGAGAGGAATTGGCAAGTTGGACAGGAACAGGATGTTTCAGAGATGTGACACAGCGAAAAGGGGACACAGCATCAAGGGGACACAGCAACAAGGGGACTCAACAACAAAGAGACACAACAACAAGGGAACACAGCAAGAAGGGGACACAGCAAGAAGGGGACACAACAACAAGGGGACACACCAACAAGGGGACACACCAACAAAAGGACACACCAACAAGGGGACACACCAACAAGGGGACACACCAACAAGGGGACACACCAACAAGGGGACACACCAACAAGGGGACACACCAACAAAAGGACACACTAACAAGGGGACACACCAACAAAAGGACACACCAACAAGGGGACACACCAACAAGGGGACACACCAACAAGGGGACACAACTGGAAGTTGAAGACTCAGATGAGTCACAGGGATGTTAGGAAATATTTCTTCAGTCACAGAGTTGTCAGGAAGTGGAAGAGTCTTGAGAGTGATGTAGTGGAGGCAGGATCCATACATAAATTTAAGAAGAGGTATGATAAAGCTCACGGAGCAATGAGAGAGTGAACTAGTAGCGACCAGTGAAGAGGCGGGACCAGGAGCTCTATATCATGGTAAGGAAAGTCAAATACTAAAGAGAGGATAGGTAGTCTGCATATTCCTGGATTGTAAGAAGGTGTTAGACGCTGTACCTCACAAGAGTTATTCTAAGGGAGGATAAGAGTGTGTAAACATGACATACTGAGAGCCTATCATAGATACGTGAGATTTTACAATTTCTCGACACAAAAGTGTCGTGAGTGGCTGATAGATAGTAGAGATGCGATAGACAGGAGAGAAAAATAGTTGACAAAATACCAGAGAGAGTAGAGAGATACTCCTTCTTGATTTAAGAAGGTGTAATTATATAAGAAGGTCATCTATTAGTGACAGATAGAATGGACGGGTGACGTGGTAGACAGTCTTCATTATACACGAGAGTAGACAGATATTGCTCCTTGATATCTTCAAGAAGGAGGAGAGATTAGAGGGGATACTAGAAAGTCATCTACGTCATATGTATCCCTAGGGATTCCTGTAATATGCCTGTGAGGGGTCAGGAGGGTTGATCTACCCCTCTCAGAGCAGCCAGGTATCCCTTCTGACCCCCTGGCCAACCAGGTATCCCTTTTGACACCCTGGTCAGCTAGATATTCCTTCTAACCCCTGGTTAACCAGGTATCACTCCTGACTCACTGGTTACTAGGTATTCCTCCTGACCTCTGGTCAACCAGGTATCCCTCCTGATCAATCAGGCTGTTGCTGCTAGCTAACTACAGCACACACAAAAACACGCGCGCACACACACACACACACACACACACACACACACACACACAACATACTCACACACACACGTACTCAAACACACACACACACACACACACACACACACACACACACGCCCCGATGGCATGGTGGCTAGCGCTCTTGCTTCACGCACGGAGGGCCCGGGTTCATGTGCCTAGGACAAAATGGTAACTAACACACACACACACACACACACAAACACACACACACACACACAAACACACACACAACACACACACACAACACACACACACACACACACACACACACACACACACAACACACAACACACACACAACATACTCACACACACAACACACACACACACAACACACACACATACACACACACACACACACACACAACACACACACACACACACACACACACACACACACACACACACACACACACACACACACACACACACAACACACACACACACACACACACCTCACAACACACACATACACACACTCACAACACACACATACACACAACTCACAACACACACAACACACACACACACACAACACACACACACACACACACAACACACCATACACACACACACCACCCCTCCAGTAGCTAGACAGCTAATTATATAAAACAAAGGTTATCTTAGACAGCGTGCGGCTTTAGACTGTTATCTTAGACAGCAATCTGCTGACAGTGCTAACACCTAGACAGTTTCTCCAACTGATACCAGAGGTGACAGAGTACAAGCGGGTGACAGTGCACTCGAATGGATATAGAATGATACATTTCTGGTTCGGATAACATCCAGAACCAAACTAAGTCACACAAACACACACAACACCCCTATACACACACACACACACAACAAAAACACACAACACACACACACACACACACACTTCACAACACACACAATACACACACTCACAACACACACATACACACACACAACACACACACACACAACACACACACACAACACACACAACACACTCATACACACACACACCCTCCCTCCAGTAGCTAGACAGCTAATTATATAAAAACAAAGGCTTATCTTAGACAGCGTGGCGGCTTTAGACTGTTATCTTAGACTAGCAATCTTTGCTGACAGTGCTAGACAGCGCTAGACAGTTTCTCCAACTGATAGCCAGAGGTGACGAGGTACAAGCGGGTGACAGCACTCGAATGGATATAGGGAATGATAATTTCTTGGGTTCTGGATGAACATCCAGAACCCAAGAGCTGAGAGTCAACCCCCTGAGTCAGTAATCATGTTGAACAGAATATATACATTGAGAGGTGTATGTATACTGAGAGATATTCATCTCTCAGTGTATATATACTGAGATATACACCTTTCAGTGTATATATACTGAGACATACACCTCTCAGTGTATATATACTGAAATATACACCTCTCAGTGTATATACAGAGATATACACCTCTCAGTGTATATACAATGAGATATATACCTCTCAGTGTGTGTACACTGATATATATACCTCTCAGTGTATATACATTGAGATATACACCTCTCAGTGTATATACACTGAGATATACACCTCACAGTGTATATAGACTGAGATATACACCTCTCAGTGTATATATACTGAGATATACACCTCTCAATGTATATACACTGAGATATAACATCTCAGTGTTTAGTAGCCTGTCTAGATCTCTTTGTAGTCCTGTCTGATCCTCGACTGATTTGATTCTTCTCATTAACTTCACATCATCTGCAAACAGGACACTTTGAGTCAAACCCTTCCGTTATGTCATTCCCAATACCAAAAACAGTACAGGTCCTAGGACTGACCCTTGTGGAACTCCACTCGTCAAGGTGCCCACTCTGACATCTTGTCACGTACCATGACCTCGTTGTTGCCTCCTGTCAGATATTCTCTGATCCATTGCAGTGCTTTTCCTGTTAGGTGCCTGATCCTCTAGCTTTTGCATTAATCTCTTGTGAGGAACTGTGTCGAACGCCTTCTTGCAGTCCAAAAAATGCAGTCTATCCACCCTCTCTCGGTCTTACTTCTGTTACCTTGTCATAAAACTCCAGTAGGTTTGTGACACTGGATTTTCCTTCCCTGAAACCATGCTGGTTGTCGTTTATAAGCCTGTGTCTTTCTAGGTGCTCCACCACTCTCCCTGATGATCTTCTCCATGACTTTGCATACTATACACGTCAGTGACACAGGTCTGTAGTTTAATGCCTCTGTCTGTCTCCTTTCTTAAAAATTAGGACTACATTTGCCATCTTCCACCCTCAGGTAGTTGCCCAGTTTCAATGGATGGTTGAAGATTTGTGTTAGTGGCACACACAACATCTCTGCTCCCCTCTAAGGACCCACGGAGAAATGTTGTCCGGTCCCACCGCTTTTGAGGTATCGAGTTCACATAGCAGCTTTTCACCTCCTCCTCGGTTGTGTGTATTTCATCCAGCACTTGCTTATACCTCCCTATTCTGAATTCCTGGAGTCCTTCCTGTCTCCTCTGTAAATACTTCTTAAATCTCATGTTGAGCTCCTCACATACCTCTTGGTCGTTTATTGTGAACTCCCACCTTCCTTTCTCAGCCTGATTACCTGGTCCTTGACTGTTGTTTTCCTGATGTGTGTGTGTGTTGTTGTGTGTGTGTGTGTGTATGTACTCACATAATTGTACTCACCTAATTGTGGTTGCAGGGGTCGAGACTCAGCCCTGGCCCCGCCTCTTGCTGTCCGCTACTGGGTCTCTGCCTCCCTGCTCCATGAGCTTTATCATACCTCGTCTTAAAACTATGTATGGTTCCTGCCTCCACTATATCTTTCTCTAGACTATTCCACTTCCTGACTACTCTGTGGCTGAAGAAATGCTTCTAACATCACTTTGACTCATCTGAGTCTTCAGCTTCCAGTTGTTCCTTGTTCTGTGTTCCTCTCTGGAACATCCTGTCACTATCTACCTTGTCATTCCCCGCAGTATTTTTGTATGTCGTTATCATATCTCCTCGAACCCTACTGTCCTCCAGTGTTGTTAGTCCTATTTTCCCTCAACCTTTCTTCAGGACAGACCCTGAGTTTGGAACTAGCCTTGTCGCAAACCTTTGCACTTTCTCTAATTTCTTGACATGTTGACCAGGTTGGGTTCCAGACTGGTGCCATACTCTAGTATGGCCGACGTACCGATGTACAGTGTCTTGAACGATTCCTTGTTAGGTAACGGAACGCTAATCTTAGGTTTGCCAGTCGCCCAAATGCTGCCGCGGTTATCTGGTTGATGTGTGTTTCCGGAGACGTGCTTGGTGTTATACTCACCCCAAGGTCTTTCTCCTTTGATGAGGTTTGTGCCTTTGTCCACCTAGCATGTACTCTGTCAGCGGTCTTCTTTGCCCTTCTCCGATCTTCATGACTTTTGCATTTGGTGGGGTTAAATTCGAGAAGCCAGTTGCTAGACCAGATGTCAAGGTTGTCCAGGGCTGTTTGAAGTCCTGCTTGGTCTTCATCCGATGTGATTTCCTCATTAATTTCACATCATCTGCGAACAGGACACTTCTGAGTCTATCCGTCCGTCATGTCATTCACATATGCAAGAATAGCACTGGTACTAGGACTGACCCTGCGGTACACCGCTCGTCACGGGCGCCACTTGATACTCTCATCACGCACCATGACCCGTTGTTGTCTCCCTGTGAGTATTCCTGATCCATTCCAGTGCCCTTCCTGTTATACGCTTGGTCTTCCATCTTCTTTCTAATCTCATTGAGGAACTGTGTCGAAGGCCTTCTGCAGTCCAGGAAAATGCAGTCACCATCCTCTCTCTCTTGCCTTACCTCTGTTACTTTATCATAAAACTCCAGGAGGTTTGTTACACAGGATTTGCCTTCCCGGAATCCGTGCTGTCTGTGTTTATTATGCTCTGTTCTGCTCCAGTGTGTGTGTGTGTGTGTGTGTGTGTGTGTGTGTGTGTTGTTGTAGTGTGTGTGTGTTGTGTGCTGTTGATGTGTTGTGTGTGTGTGTGTATGTTGTTGTGTGTGTGTGTGTGTGTGTGTGTGTTTGTGTGTGTGTGTGTGGTGTTGTGTGTGTGTGTGTGTGTGTGTGTGTGTGTGGTGTGTGTTTGTGTGTGTGTGTGTGTGTGTGTGTGTGTGTTATGTGTGTTGTGTGTGTGTGTTTTTGTGTGTGTGTGTGTGTGTGTCTGTGTGTGTGTGTGTGTGTACTCACCTAATTATGGTTGCAGGGTCGAGGCTCAATCTGCTCCTCTTATCCACTATATTTACTCACCAACATGTGGTGGGTGGTCAGTCACAGCTCCTGGGCCCCCCTCCCTAACCACTACCAGATCCATTCACTTCTCCAAGAACCTTACCATACCTCATCTTAAAGCCACGTATAACCTGCCTCCACTCCACCCCTCTCCAGAGTATGTATACACATGTATATATGTGTGTATATACATGTACGTATATAAGTGTGTATACAGGCTAGAATACATACATAACACCTCAGATCAACAATATCATGGTTTCCCCCCATACAATTATTTTGATATAGTTCCCTCTTCAATGCCGTTATATTTAATAGTGTTATTGTGACTTGTTATTGTTCAAATTAGGAGCGAAACGTCGTAGCTAGTTTCTCTCTCTTCTATGTGCGTGTTATATGTGTATTATCTTAATTTTTTTATGATTATATCAAGGGATTCTAATCTATTTTTACATAGTCATTTCAAGGGATACTATTCTATATTTATATAGTTATATGAAGGTATACTATTTCATTTTTATAGTCATATCAAGTGATACTATTCCATTTTTATAGTCATATCAAGGGATACTATTCTAAATTTATATAGTCATATCAAGGGATACTATTCTATTTTTATATAGTCATATCAAGGGATGCTATTCTATTTTCATAGTCATATTAAAGGATGCTATTCCATTTTTATATACGTAGTTATATCAAAAGATACTGTTCTATTTTAATATAGGTATATCAGGGGAAACTATTCTATTTTTAAAATAGCCACATCGAGGGACATTATTCTATTCTAAAAAATAGCCACATCAAGGGATACTATTATATTTCAAGCCACTTTCTTAACCTCAAAGAGGTCAGGTAGACAGGCTGGTGTGTGAGGCTGGTCTTGGGTTCCCTCGCATCAACTTCCTCTTCCATGGGTCCTCCTTCCATATTCAACTCACAATTGAATTGTAAAATCAATTTCGGTCTGGTCAAGTATTATTATTATTATTATTATTATTATTAGGGCGGTGAAAGTCTTTTGATGTGAATGAAGGTTGTTACTAGGATTTTTTGGGGGGATTTATACACACACACACACACACATATAACACTGATATATACACACAGTGGTATATGTACATAGGATCCATAAATAACTTCGAGAAGAGGTACGATGAGGCTCATGGAGCAGGAGGGAGTGGACCTAAGACCCGGGAAAAGGGTGGG
>WNWK01021212.1:0-34423 GCA_009830355.1 Cherax destructor | reverse complement strand
TATGTTTCTAACTCATTATTCCAGTGATTAATCATAGCTGTTAAAAAGTTATTAACAGCTGACTCTTATGTAGTCTGAAGGTAATTTTTAATATCTTGGGGCAAATTACCTAGGTTGGTTATGAGAAAGGTAGGGTAGTGGTCTGTGGTGTTGTCTGTGATTATGCTTGATTTTAGAGGAATATAGTGTTAGTCCAGATGTGGTCTAATAATGAGATACTAGTCTGAGAGATTCTTGTAGGTTTTGATATTGTTGGTAGTAACAAGCAGTTGCTCATAGTGTTTGTGAATTCTGTTACCTGTGGATCCTGGTCATGTAGGAGATTTATGTTGAAATCTCCTGTGAGCAACAAATGGTCTTTGTTCATGTGTGCATCAGTTATCAGGTTTCCTAATTTTTCACTAAAGTGGTGAATGTTTGACTGTGGTAGTCTGTAGATGTTTATCACTGAGGGGTTTTTGCAGGTCTTTTGATTTAAATTTAGCTATAACATTCTCCATGCTCATCCCTTGTGCAAGAGTTATTGATACATTCAAGTTGATCTGAGTAATATATAGCTATTCCACCCCATCGCTGATCTGTCCTACAGTTGTGTATGGCTGTGTAACCTGGGATGGCATAGACATCTGTAATACTAGGCTTTAACCAGGTCTCAGTGAGTGTGATGATTGACATATTGGTCTGTAGGGATTGGAGTAGTGCTGTGAGGTCATCATAATGTTTGCTCAAAGATCTAACATTGTAATTAAAGATGGTTATGTTATATTAACTGGGAAGCTCCAGGACTAAATCAAAATAATAATAATAATAATTATTTCTACAAGGTATACAGGCCTAGCTGACATCAATGACGTACTACTACGTACGTATATAGAAAAGCCTCTTGTTATGCAGAACATTTTGGGCAAATTAGGTCAGTTTTGTTCCAGGATGCGACCCACACCAGTCGACTAACACCCAGGTACCCATTATTACTGATTGGTGGACATAGACAACTGGTGTAAGGAAACAATCCAATGTTTCCACCCCTTTGCCTGGAATAAAACCTGGACCCTCACCATGCGAAGCGAGAGTTTTTGCCACCATGCCACGAGGCACTGTAGGACTGCTCACTAGCAGATCCTCTGGATCACATGGTCAAGTACATATGGCTAATATGGACACTGGTTCCAACAATATCACTGGCAAATAGGACTACAAATTAATCAATCATAATTAAGCACTAAACCCAAAAGGGTCATAAACGACTACAAATAAAAAGTTACATTTCAAACAAACTTACAGATTAAAGAAATAAGTTACTAGTAAGCTAATCTAAACTAATTCCTCACTCCTGGTCTCCTACACTGCTATGCACTGTATCAAGTTCAGGGAATCCTAAATGGACTAAGGAAATTTGAGGCTGGACTCTCCTTGCTGCCAGTTAAATTAAGGCCAACTGGGCTTCTGGCACACCAGATGCTGCTGCATAGCAAAGCTACCAAAACTTCCTTGCAATATGGCATTGTTCCCCTGAAAGGGGATACCTATTATGGTTGTTAGTTTTTTTAATTTCTCCAATGTTTTTGTTTTTAACTTGAGAATGCCTCCTCCAATTGCCTTCAGATTTTCAAAGGTGTTGTACTGTATCCAGGGAAACGTTAAAGTTTGTAGACCAAGAAATGATTTTGAATTGTGTGATAACTTAAAAAAAATTATCTTTTAACTAATTTATACTTTCAACATGGATTGTATCCTATTACTGGAGTGAATAGGCTCCAATATGCCACTTTTATTTTTAAAATTGTGCAGTATACCTGGAGTATACCTAGAGAGGGGTTTCGAGGGTCAACGCCCCCGCAGCCCAGACTGAGACCAGGCCTCGTGGTGGATCAGGATCTGATCAACCAGGCTGTTACTGCTTGCCACATGCAAACTGATGTACGAACCACAGCCTGGTTGGTCAAGTACTGACTTTAGGTGCCTGTTCAGTGTCTTCTTGAAGACAGCCAGGGGTCTATTGGTAATCCCCCTTATGTATGCTGAGAGGCAGGTGAACAGTCTTGGGCCTCGGACACTTACTGTGTTGTCTCTCAGTGTACTTGTGGCACCCCTGCTTTTCATTGGGGAAATGTTGCATCTCCTGCTGAGTCTTTTACTTTCATAGGGAGTGATTTTCGTGTGCAAATTTGGTACTAATCCCTCTAGGATTTCCAAAGTGCATATTATCATGTATCTCTCTTTCGCCTGCATTCCAGAGAATACAAATCAAGGGACTTCAACCGTTCCCAGTAATTTATGTGCCTTATCGTACTTATGTGTACCGTGAAAGTTCTTTGTACACTCTCCAGGTCAGCAATTTCGCCTGCCTTGAAGGGGGGGAAGTTAGTGTACAGCAGTATTCCAGCCTAGAGAGAACAAGCAATTTGAAGAGAATCATCATGAGTGTGGCGTCCCTAGTTTTGAAGGTTCTCATTAACCATCCTATCATTTTTCTAGCAGATGCCGTAGATACATTGTTGTGGTCTTTGAAGGCGAGATCCTCTGACATTATCATTCCCAGGTCCTTCACATTACTTTTTCGCTCTATTGTATGGTTAGAATTTGTTGTATACCCTGATACAGTTTTAATTTCCTCAGGTTTTTCATATCTGAGTATAGATGAAATTTCTCTTCATTGAACTTCATATTGTTTTGAGTGGCCCATTTGAAGATTTGCTTGATGTCCACTTGGAGTCTTGCGGTGTCTTCGATGGAAGATACTGTCATGGCAATTCGGGTGTCATCAGACACGGAGCTATGGCTTACATCTCTGTCTATGTCAGATATGAGGAATAGGAATAGGATGGGAGCGAGTACTGTGCCTTGTGGAGCAGAGCTTTTCACCATAGCTGCCTCAGACTTTACTCTGCTTACTATTGCTCTTTGTGTTCTACTTGTTAGGAAGTTATAGATTCATCTACCAACTCTTCCTGTTATTCCTTTATCATGCATTTTGTGTGCTATTACACCATGGTCCCACTTGTCAAAGGCTTTTGCAAAGTCTGTGTATACTACATCTGCATTTTGTTTATCCTCTATAGCATACAGGACCTTGTCATAGTGGTCCAGTAGCTGGGACAGGCAGGAGTGACCTGCTCTAAACCCGTGTTGCCCTGGGTTGTGTAATTGATGGGTATCTTGGTGGTTGGCGATCTTGCTTCTTAGAACTCTTTCATAGATTTTTATATCACAATCCGTAAAATAATTTGAGAATGCCTCCTCTGAATAGCATAAAATTTTAAATTCTGGTGCATTTTACGTAATAGAAGACTCAGTAGTTTAAAGCTGTGTAGGTATGACTTTGCCAATTCATTGACATACATAGTTTAAAGATGGGGATTATTGGTTTCTGTGCAATAACTGGCAAATGTTTCTTTTGAATAATTTCAAACTAAGGAATAGTGTAAATTAAATTATATAGCTTTTTTTTCATGAAATAACCAGAGAAAGCCTCTTCTGAAAAGCTCCAAGACTAAACCAACTCATTCAATCAGCTTCGAATTCTCAACTCTTGTGTACCGTAACCAGAGCAAGGTTCAAGTTGTTATTGGTTTATGCAGGTGCTCTTCTGTCATTTTACAAACTAATATGTAATTTTGGATTATGTGCAATAACCTGAGAAAGATTCTCATCAAATTCTCAATGCCTGGTGTATCTTACTTATGTCAGTTCAGATTGTTATTAGTGTGTGAAGCTGCAAATCTGATCATTTCATTCTAAATATCGTGTGCTATTTTTGTGTAATAACTTGAGAATGCCTCATATAACAACTTAAAACTTTAAATGTTGATAAATCTAATGTAAAGGAAGATTCTGTATGGTTTTAGTCAGTGTAGTGTCCAATTTGCAAATTTTTAGGAGGAAGCTAGCCCCGTAAGTCATATGGCATCTGGGGTATGAGAGGCAATCAGGTTCAATCCACTGAAGTGGAAAACAGATCAAATTCCTTCAGTTACAAACCCCACACAGCCATTATGGAACTTCCCTTGAGAAGCTAATATTGTATAGTATTTTCATTATACCATACCCAGCTCACTTTGTTTCAAAACTGGAACTGAAAAGCAAAACCTGAAGAATCTCTGTTAATGTAATTTGTCATTTCCAAAGGAATGAGACGGATAACCAAGAAATTTAAAAAAGCCTATTATAATTTATATACAAGTACCTGGAGGATGGGAGGCATTCAGGTTTGATCCAAGGAAGGAGCGGATAAGTCCAGCTCCTTGCATCAAGAGCCACCTCACTGGTATTAAGGCACCTCCTTAGAAGGGCATCAAGTATATAAATTACAGTATTTTAAACTTTACTGATCTTGTTTCATATAACTTACCTTGCCTGGTACACCTCTATGATCAATGCTAGCCTGCCAGAACCTTCGAACATAGCCCTTGATATAGCCAACTTCACGCTGACGATAAGGAAAGTCCACTTTCCATGTAAGTGACCCATACCCAAAAATCCACATTCTTAAGCCCTGAAATATGAATCATTATTAATACTATCAGTTTTTCCTCTACATAATGTAGTATAATGATAAAATAGCAGAAATAATGGTAAAAGATTAAATATTTGAGTCAACATTAATTGGGCTGTGCTAGTTTGTTGGGAGCTGCTTATGTATTTATACTGTGGTTTTCATAGTAAAGTAAAGTAAGTAAAGTAAAGTTTATTTCATTGCAGATTGCAGATTACATAGGTATTGGTAGTTACAATGTAAATTGAGTGCAAGGAGAGCCACTGACATTCCATGGCATTAGGGGCAGCTTAATCTAGTAACTTAAAGACTATGTACTTAATATTAGAGAAATTTATTGAGTTTATTCTAGTTTAAAATTGTTTTCAAAATTACAATATGATGAAATTTTACTGTTTAAATTATTATATGATGATATTAGATTGTTACAGGTGTTTAGATTCTCGAATGGTAATATGGAATTGAGATTATCTTAAGGAAAATAACATTGAGCATTTTTGACATTAACTTATAATATGAGTACAGTGGTACCCCGACTTACGATATTTTTTCATTCCAGAATGCTGTTCAAGTGCCATTACCAAACAAATTTATCCCCATAAGGAATGATGTAAAATAGACTAGTCCTTTTAGACCCCCAAAATTACACTTACAAAAGCATTTAAAAAAATAAACTTACATAAAAGGGTGAGTTTGGGGACCATCGTAAGTCGGGGTACCACTGTATTTAGTTTTGATTGAGTAGGGGGTAACATAATAATAACATATTATTAAAAATTGAGATTATCGTATAGGAAAGTAATAATGAGCATTTTTCAAAGTAGTTTATAGTATGATCATTTAGTTTTGGGTGAGTAGGTGGTTTTTGAGTTGAGTCTTAAATTGATTTTCAGACAAGATTATCTTAATATTTACTGGTAATGAATTCCAGATTCTGGGGCCCTTTATGTGCATAGAATTTTTACATAGGTTGATATGAACACGGGGTATATCAAAAAGTGATCTGTGTCTTGTGTTGTGGTCATGGGTCCTATTAAAGTTGGTGAGGAGAATTTTGAGCGGAGGGTTTATATTAGAGTGTAAAGTTTTATATATATAGTAGGCACAAGACTAAGTATGAATGTTCATAAGGCATATTAATTTAGGAGAAACAATTTATTATGGAATACGTACAGTGGTACCCCGGATTTCGTACAGCTCCCCACTCGAACAATTATGTAAGTGTATTTTTTGTAAGTGCTTTTGTAAGTGTATTTTTGGGGGTCTGAAACGAACTAATCTAATTTACATTCAACCTTATGGGAACAAATTCGTTCGATAACGGCACTCGAACAGCCTTTTGTAACGAACTATTGACGAAATTCGGGGTACCACTGTATATCTAAAACAGACCAACTGAGGATAATCCTGGTGAAAGGCCCATGAGCTGTAGCTCAACACCCTCTGGAGGCCAAGATGCCAGAAATTATCATGGCCAAATACTATGAAAAATTGAGACACATCACACATAACATTTGTAAATGCAAAAAATTCACTGTTTAACAACACACTTGAGCATCAGAGAAAGGTCCTCCAAATCCTCTACTTCTTCCTGGGATTCTAAGAGAATGGCAGTGGTCGGGGCTAACCCGACGTAATATCATTTGTCTCACAACCAAAAGACCTCCGTTCAATTCTGGGCAAGGCAAGACAAATGGGCAAGTCTTCTAACACCTGCTGCCTCTGTTCACTTTGCAGTAAATAGATAAGTAGGACATGCTATGTGACATAACCTAATGGTTTTGAGAAATTCTTAGTTAAAATTTGTCTAATTCAGAAAGTGGCTTAGGGAAATTATTATTTTTTAAATGAGAATGAATAAAATATGGTGTGTGCATTATTAATGTGGCTTACTAGCTTTGGAGAAATTCTTGGCCAAAGTTTGACTAAGCCAAATGGTGGCTTTAGGGAAAAAAAATTGGATCGAGTTTGGTATCAAATGATAAAGGATAATAAGTATTGTACATTACACACACAACCCGCACATATAAAAGAGAGGAGCTTACGACGACGTTTCGGCCCGACTTGGACCATTTACAAAGTCACACTAACACACAGAGACAGAGGAAGGGTATTTATAGGCAGGCAGACAGGGGAGGGTACAAGAGAGTGGGGAAATGTAGGAGTAGTGGTAGTAGTGGTAGTAGTAAAGGTAGTAGAGTAGACAGTCATATGGGAAGGAGCACTGCTATGAGGCTAGCGGCCCGCAAGGGGGTACGAGGGGGAAGAAAAGCGAAAAAATGAAGGAAAATACAAGGCAAAAGAAAGAACAGAAAGAAAGGAAAACCCAAGGAGAAAAAAGGAGAAGGGGAAGATAAGACAGGGAAGGAATCGGGTTGTCACGGGTGTTCTGAAGTTTAGAGCATTTAACAATGTAATGAGAGAGGAAAGCATCAACAGAGACAAAGCCAGGGCTAAGATTCATACAGGGAAAGTTGTGTATAAGGGAGGATTCAACCAGGCGGCGACTATGAAAGTTAGACGTAGGGTAGACAGTTTTAGCAGAAGACCAATCAATGGGATGACTGTGATCTCTGACATGACAGAAAAGAGCATTATTAGTGTCGAAGCCTAACACTATTTTTGTGCTCCCTGAGTCTGTCAGAAAGAGATCGCCAGTTTCTCCGAAGTACTGAAGAGGACAGGAGGAGCAAGAAATAGAGTAGACACCAGGAGAATCTGTGGAGGTAGGGGAGGTATGAACTAGATTAGTGCGAAGAGTGTTAGTTTGGCGAAAGGTAAGTTTGATGTCTAAGGAACGGAGAGAGTTGCTGAGATTAGAGAACCAGAGATGTAGGGAAGGCAGAGGACTGGAGAGTTCTCGGGAGTAGAGGGTTTAGAGAGAAGAAAGTCCTTTAGCACGAGAGAAAGCAGAGTCATGAAATGGGAAGGGTAGCCCAGGCGGGAAAAGAATTATGAAGAGTGGAAATTTCTGCTTCAAGAAACTGAGGATCACAGATGCGGAGAGCACGGAGAAAGAGGGAGATAAGAACACTCTTCTTGACAGAGGAGGCATGATAAGAGAAGTAATGAATGTACATGCCACTGTGCATAGGCTTGCGGTACACGGAGAAGGCAAAACCTGTAACTGAACGGTGGACATGAACATCAAGGAAAGGAAGCAAAGAATTAGATTCCCAATCAGCTTTAAACTTAATGGAAGGGGCAAGATTATTAAGAGCATCAAGAAAAGGTTGGAAGAGACTTAAGTCATGAGGCCAAAGAGCAAAGATGTCATCTACATAGCGGAGCCAGAGTGAAGGACGACATCAATAGTGGGAAGAAGAACAGTCTCGAAGTATTCCATAGACATAGACATAGACATAGTATTCCATATTTCATAGACTCTGCTTTCTCTCGTGCTAAACGGACTTTCTTCTCTCCTAAACCCTCTACTCCTGAGAACTCTCCAGTCCTCTGCCTTCCCTACATCTCTGGTCTCTCTAATCTCAGCAACTCTCTCCGTTCCTTAGACATCAAACTTACCTTTCGCCAAACTAACACTCTTCGCACTAATCTAGTTCATACCTCCCCTACCTCCACAGATTCTCCTGGTGTCTACTCTATTTCTTGCTCCTCCTGTCCTCTTCAGTACTTTCGGAGAAACTGTCGATCTCTTCTGACAGACTCAGGGAGCACAAAAATAGTGTTAGGCTTGCCGACACTAATAATGCTCTTTTCTGTCATGTCAGAGATCACAGTCATCCCATTGATTGGTCTTCTGCTAAAACTGTCTACCCTACGTCTAACTTTCATAGTCGCCGCCTGGTTGAATCCTCCCTTATACACAACTTTCCCTGTATGAATCTTAGCCCTGGCTTTGTCTCTGTTGATGCTTTCCTCTCTCATTACATTGTTAAATGCTCTAAACTTCAGAACACCCGTGACTTAACCTGATTCCTTCCTGTCTTATCTTCCTTCTCCTTTTTTTTCTCCTTGGGTTTTCCTTTCTTCTGTTCTTTCTTTTGCCTTGTATTTTCCTTCATTTTTTCGCTTTTCTTCCCTCTCGTACTCCTCTTGCGGCCGCTAGCCTCATAGCAGTGCTCCTTCCCATATGACTGTCTACTCTACTACCTTTACTACTACCTTTACTACTACCACTACTACCACTACTCCTACATTTCCCCACTCTCTTGTACCCTCCCCTGTCTGCCTGCCTATAAATACCCTTCCTCTGTCTCTGTGTGTTAGTGTGACTTTGTAAATGGTCCAAGTCGGGCCGAAACGTCGTCGTAAGCTCCTCTCTTTTATATGTGCGGGTTGTGTGTGTATTGTTCCAGTCACGGTATTGTGCCTTTTTTGTTAAGTATTGTACATATTGCTTAATGAATCAATCTTCTGGTGTTGATAAATTTTAGGTTAAAATTTCAATAAGCCTAGTGACTATGGAAAAATAAACACATAAGCAGTACGTACATATAATGTGATCCTTTATTGACAACGTTTTGCCCACACAGTGGGCTTTATCGAGTCACAAACAGATCTGTTTGTGACTCAATAAAGCCCACTGCTTGGGCGAAACGTTGTCAATAAAGGTTCACATTATACTGCTTATGTGTTTATTTTTCCATTGTGTTGGTATTTTATACCATTTACAAACAAACAAACAAACAAACAAATTTTATTTCATTGCAGGTTACATGGGTATTGGAAGTTACAATGTAAATTGAGTGCAAGGAGAGCCACTGACATGCCATGGCATTAGGGGCAGCTTATTCTAGTCCTTAAAAACTAGGTACTTAATATTAGAGAAATTTATTGAGTTTATTCTAGTTAAAATTATTTTCAAAATTACAATATGATGAAATTTTACTGTTTAAATTATTATATAATGATATTAGATCTTAGATTGTTACAGGTGTTAAGATTCTTGAATGATAATATGGAATTGAGATTATCTTAAGGAAAATAACATTGAGCATTTTTGACATTAACTTATAATATGAGTAGGGGTAACATAATAGTAACATATTATTAAAAATTGAGATTATCGTATAGGAAAGTAACAATGAGCATTTTCAAAGTAGTTTATAGCATGATCATTTAGGTTTGGGTGAGTAGGTGGTTTTTGAGTTGAGTCTTAAATTGATTTTAATTGAATTTAATTCCAAGCCTAGTGACTATTTTATTTTCTAATAAATCTAACAAATTTTATATACAGTAAATGATAGAGGGCATTCAGTACATTATTTTGCATCAGTGGCTTACTGAAACAAACTTTTGGCTTTGATACATTTTGGGTTAAAACTGTTGAGAAATGTATTTTTTGCCTCAATTTTGAAAGATTACATTACTGTGTGAGTGGCTTAGTGATGCAAGCTCCTGGTTTAGATAAAATTTTGGCTAAAATCTGACTAAGCCACGTGGGAAAAAACATTTTCTTGAGTTTGGTATTATGACAGGAGAATAAATATATTATTGTTTGAGTGGCTTAGTAATGCAAGTTCCTGAGATTGATATATTTTGGCTTAAAGACTGTGAAAAACTTAGGTGGCTTTGGGAAATGTCTTCCTTTGGATTAAGACTGGAATCAAGTGACAGATGAAAAGAATTTCATTTTCATGTGATTGACTTATTGATGCCATAGATCGATCGCTACCGCACTCAGCTCACACACTGAGGTCCAGAGATCGAATCCCCGGTATGGCTGGAAAACATTAGGATGGGTTTCCTTAAGACACCTGCTGTCCATGTTCACCCATCAGTATAAAATGGGTACCTGGGTGTTAGCCGACTGGTGTGGGTCGCATCCTGGGACAACACTGACCTAATTTGCCCAAAATGCTCTGCATAACAAGCAGCTTTCTATATACAGTGGAACTTCGGTTTTCGTTTGTCTCTGATTTCGTCGATTTCGGATAGCAACGACTTTTTTTGTCAAAATATTGTCTCTGTTTTCGTTGATCGTCTCGAATTTCGTTGGATGCACCAAACGTGTCCGCCTGCTGCGCACACACAAAGCCTCCCACACACGCATTCTGGGTCAGTGTGGCATTGTTTCTCGGCAAGTGAACATTACCCTGAGCGTCCATACGAGACATTTTGTAATAATCTATTGTTTTTTGTGCTTGTTTATTGTGTGTGACTGCTAAATAAGCCACCATGGGGGCCAAAGAAAGTTCCAAGTGCCAGTCCTTTGATAAAGAAGGTGAGAAACACGATAAAATTCAAGAAAGAACTTAAAGAAAAGTACGAGGGGAGAATGTGCCTTCTTCAGCGATTAAGGACATTTGTACTCACCTAGAACATAACATAAGAACATAAGAATGGAGGAACACTGCAGAAGGCCTACTGGCCCATACAAGGCAGGTCCTTATCAAAACCACCACTACCTAAGAATTTACTCCGGTACTCATGACACTAATCAAACCCAGCCCCTCCCACTCATATATTTGTCCAATCTCTTTTTAAAGCCACCCAAGGTCCTAGCCTCTATCACCCTACTCGGAAGATTGTTCCATGCATCTACAACTCTGTTCGAAAACCAGTACTTGCCTATGTCCTTTCTAAATCTAAATTTATCCAATTTAAATCCATTATTTCTGGTTCTTACTTGGTTCGATATCCTCAGTATTTTATTAATATCTCCTTTGTTTATGCCCATCATCCACTTGTACACCTCGATGATATCTCCCCTCATTCTACGTCTCTCCAGAGAGTGGAGATTCAACGCTCTAAGTCTATCTTCATACGGGAGATTTCTTATACTGTAAATCATTTTAGTCATTCTTCTTTGTATGTTCTCCAATGAATCTATATCCATCCTGTAGTAAGGAGACCAAAACTGAGCTGCATAATCCAAATTAGGTCTCACTAGTGATGTATAGAGCTGTAAAATAACTTTTGGATGTCTGTTGCTTATACTTCTTGAAATAAATCCTAGTAATCTGTTAGCCTTATTGCGCACACTTAGGCACTCTTGTCTTGGCTTTAGATTTTTGCTTACAATGACTCCCAAGTCATTGTAAGCAAAAATCTCACCTATTTGTGGTTGCAGGGGTCGAGTCATAGCTCCTGGCCTGCCTCTTCACTGATTGCTACTAGGTCCTCTCTCTCCCTGCTCCATGAGCTTTATCAAACCTCGTCTTAAAACTATGTATAGTTCCTGCCTCCACTACGTCGCTTTCTAGGCTATTCCACTTCCTGACAACTCTATGACTGAAGAAATACTTCCTAACATCCCTTTGACTCATAGGAGTCTTCAACTTCCAATTATGACCCCTTGTTTCTGTGTCCCCTCTCTGGAACATCTTGTCTCTGTCCACCTTATCTATTCCTCGCAGTATTTTATATGTTGTTATCATGTCTCCCCTAACCCTCCTGTCCTCTAGTGTCGTCAGGCCGATTTCCCTTAACCTTTCTTCATAGGACAATCCCCTTAGCTCTGGGACTAGTCTTGTTCCAAACCTCTGCACTTTCTCTAATTTCTTGACGTGCTTGACCAGGTGTGGGTTCCAAACTGGTGCAAAGTGGAGTGAGGTGCAAAGTTTTGTGGAGAAATATCCCCCAAACACAGCTGTTGCAGGCTGTGTCTGCTAACCTTCCTATGGTGTAGAAATATACCTAGTTGGATGAATCTTTGAGCTACTGGCGTGCTAGGACGTGAGTTAAACTCTCTGACTGGCGACCGTGTAGGTTGTTTGCATGATTAGTTTCGTGAGTATGTTGACGTTGAGGGACTTGAGCTAGAGTTTAGCCGCGGAGTTGAAATTGCATTTGTGGACACTGTGCTGAAACCCTTCCTATGGTGAGAAATATCCTGTTGATGTCTTTGAAGCTAGCTGCCCAGTGGCTAGCGACGGTCTGGAGTTTGAGACTTGCGCGGTTCGAACCCCACCCGTGGTATGGTTTGTTTGCAATCGTGTCATTACGATTTCGTGAGCAATGAACTCAAGTTACACAGGTAATGAACACACAAGTTACAAAGGTAATGAACTCACAAGTTACAAAGGTAATGAACTCACAAGTTACAAAGGTAATGAACTCACAAGTTACAAGGTAATGAACTCACAAGTTCAAGGTAATGAATAGTTACAAGGTAATGAACTCAGTTACAAAGTAATGAACTCACAAGTTACAAGGTAATGAACTCACAAGTTACAAAGGTAATGAACTCACAAGTTACAAAGGTAATGAACTCACAAGTTACAGGTAATGAACTCACAGATACAGGTAATGAACTCACAAGTTACAAAGGTAATGAACTCACAAGTTACAAAGGTAATGAACTCACAAGTTACAAAGGTAATGAACTCACAAGTTACAAAGGTAATGAACTAACAAGTTTGATGTTTGCTCTTTCTCTGACCAGTGTCTCCCTACATATTGCAGATATATTGGAATCTTTAGCTGCTCTGTTATTCTTTGCCTTCACCTGTATAGGGAGTGGCTATCTCTTTCTAGTTTACATCTTCTCCTTTTCCTTAAAGGCATATGCCTTGAGCATATGTGTAGAGTACCTAGGATAACCCTAAAAGTCAAAGGTAATCTAAACATATGCTGCTACGTATGATAGAAATGATAGTTGTAGAAGACATAGTACAGTATCCTGTACCAAGATACCATGTTGCTGTGTCAGAAAAATACCACATTATAAAAGGCATACTGTACTTCTGCTTTCTCCAGTATTGTAATTACCTCTGTATTCAACTGATAAAGCCTGCTGCATACGTGAAATGTATAATAATCTTCAAGATCTTGATACAGGGAATCAACTTCATCTTTCTCTTTCCATTCTACAATGTGGGACCCAGACCTGAGCAGCATAATGTAAATGAAGCCTAACCAAAGATATACAAAGTTGAAGGCACCTCTTGAAGGAACTGTCATATCTAAAAAAGTTTAATAGAAAAGGCTGTTAGCAAGTGTAGTATAAAAGAATAAATAAGTAAAGAATAAAGATTTTATTTCTTTGAAAAGGTTACAATGTGTAAAGTAAATTTTTATTTCTTTGCAAGTTTACATTTTGATTTATTAAGTACAAAGAATGCCACTATCATGCCGGGGCATTTCGGGCAGTGTTAAAGGGAAAATATAATCAAAACTGGTGTAATAAGGAAGATGCTGCCAAAAAAAAGTGAGTGCGTCAAAGATGAGACTGTCACCGAGGTCAGGTAAAGTGCGTTAAGAAAATGGAACAATGTTCACATAATAGCTTACGCTGTATCGAGCCCTGCTTGCTGGTGTTTAGGAAAAACCTTGTCCAAATGGGAAGGAACTTCACTTCTTCTTCTTCTTCTTCGTTGGGGTTTTATTGGGCCACTGACAGCCTAAGCCGTATCGAGCCCGACCTCTCGATGGCACGAGGAAGATTAGTTGCCCAAGGCTGGGCGATGAAAGAAAAGGAACAAAAGTTCCTTTGTAAATAGATAGAAACTTGAGTTTCCGATTAGGTCCGGTGGACCCCCTTGCCAAGCCCCAGCAAAGCGGGACCCCCACACCCCCACCTGAGTACAGCAACCGGCTTCCCACCAAAGACCGTTAAATAATTATCCGCAGAGCGGAAAAAATGGAGCTGGCTAAAAGTAAGCCGATGAACAGGTGCCCCTCCTGTAGCGTGCCCGGCGGGCAAAATAGATGAGGACAAGCGTCCCAGAGAGAACGGGGGAAATTTGTCACTGATACTCAGGCGAGAGAGAGACGTCCACACCCGACGAAGGCTGGCGCAGAAGTCGAACTTCACTTGCGGGGACACCTTCTTCTTCGTTGGGTTTATCAGGGCCACTGACAGCCTAAGCCGTATCGAGCCCGACTTATATATGGTACGAGGAAGATTTAGATGAATGGTTCAGAGAACCGACAAGTTGATAAATTAGACACATATGCAACACTTGGGTATCTTTATTGAGGAAACGTTTCGCCACACAGTGGCTTCATCAGTCCAATACAAAGTAGAAAGTTGTAAGGAGAGGAGGAGTTTGAGGTAATCAGTCCCTCGGCCTGGAGTCGATGTGTTCAGTCCATCAATCTTGTAGTAAGTACAGCACAGTTCAGACTCTCAGGTAAGGACCCACTAGGGGCGAGGGGGAAGTGGGGACAGAAGAAGAATAGCCGGTGAGAGGAAGAGCTGTAGTAGAAGAGAAAGAGTCAGGACTAAACCCAACAGTCTAACTACTTGGGAGTAGTAGTACAGCACAGGGCCGTAGAGGTGGCTTATATACTGTAGTCAGGTGAGGCGAAGCAGGAGGAGGCGGGGTCATAGTGGTAACATCCACTAGTCGAAGTAGGTCTTCGTCCAAAGATTGGACAAGTGTTGAAGAATCCGTTTGTATCAAGATCCCAAGCTGTTGCTGTGTCAGACAGGATGTAGATGAATGGTTCAGAGAACCGACAATTTGGAATCTTGATACAAACGGATTCTTCAACACTTGTCCTACCTTTGGACGAAGACCTACTTCGACTAGTGGATGGTACCACTATGACCCCGCCTCCTCCTGCTTCGCCTCACCTGTCTACAGTATATAAGCAACTCCTATTGCCCTTTGCTGTACTTACTACAAGATTGATGGACTGAACACATCGACTCCAGGCCGAGGGACTGATTACCTCAAACTCCTCCTCTCCTTACAACTTTCTACTTTGTATTGGACTGATGAAGCCACTGTGTGGCGAAACGTTTCCTCAATAAAGATACCCAAGTGTTGAATATGTGTCTAATTTATCAACGAGGAAGATTTGTTGCCCAAAGCTGGGCGATGAAAGAAAAGGAACAAAAGCTCCTTTGTAAATAGAGATAGAAACTTTAAGTTTCTGATTAGATCTGGTGGAACCCCTTGCCAAGCCCCAGCAGAGCGGGACGCCTACACCCCTACATGATTACAGTAACCGGCTTCCCAACAAAGACCGTTAAAGAATTATCCGCAGAGCGGAAAAAAATGGAGCTGGCTAAAAGTAAGCCGATGAACAGGTGCCCCTCCTGTAGAGTGCCCGGCGGGCAAAATAGATGAGGACAAGCGTCCCACAGAGAACGGGGGAAATTTGTCACTGTCCCTGGACCCATTATGTACCTCTGTAATCTTTTGACTACCGCCCACAGGATGGGTATGGGGTGCATAATAAAGATATCAAACAACAACTGATACTCAATTGTTAAGGGTCACAAAGCTTAAGATAAGATAAGATTTTCTTCGGATTTTTAACCTCGGAGGGTTAGCCACTCAGGATAACCCAAGAAAGTCAGTGCGTCATCGAGGACTGTCTGTCTTATTTCCATTGGGGTCCTCAATCTTGTCCCCCAGGATGCGACCCACACCAGTCGACTAACACCCAGGTACCTATTTGCTGCTAGGTGAACATGACAACAGGTGTAAGGAAACACGTCGAAATGTTTCCACCCCGCCGGGAATCGAACCCGGGCCCTCCGTGTGTGAAGCGAGAGCTTTACCAGGCCACTGGGGCCTGGGGTAAGTTTATATAGGTACAGGTAAGTAAGTTTATTGAGGTACAGGTAAGTAAGTTTATTTTGGTACAGGTAAGTAAGTTTATTTAGGTAGAGGTAAGTAAGTTTATTTAGGTACAGGTAAGTAAGTTTATTTAGGTACAGGTAAGTAAGTTTATTTAGGTACAGGTAAGTAAGTAAGTTTATTTAGGTACAGGCAAGTAAGTTTACTTTGGTACAGGTTCACAGGTACACACATTTTTAAGAAAGGAGGCAGAAACGAGGCACTAAACTATAAACCAGTGTCACTTACGTGTATAGTGCAAAATCATGGAGAAGATTATCAGGAGGAGAATGGTGGAGCACCTGGAACGGAACAAGATTATAAACGATAACCAGCACGGATTCATGGAAGGCAAATCCTGTGTCACAAATCTTCTGGAGTTCTATGACAAAGTAACAGAAGTAAGAAACGAGAGGGAGGGGTGGGTTGATTGCATTTTATTGGACTGCAGGAAGGCCTTTGACACAGTTCCTCATAAGAGATTAGTGCAGAAGTTAGAGGATCAGGTGTGTATAACAGGAAGGGACATTGGATCAGAGAATACCTGACATGGAGGCAACAACGGGTCATGGTACATGATGAGATATCACAGTGGGCGCCTGTGACGAGCGGGGTCCACAGGGGTCAGTCCTAGGACCAATGCTATTCTTGGTATATGTGAATGACATGACGGACGGGATAGACTCAGAAGTGTCTCTGTTCGCAGATGATGTGAAGTTAATGAGGAGAATTAAATCAGATGAGGATCAGGCAGGACTTCAAAGAGACCTGGACATGCTGGACACCTGGTCCAGCAACTGGCTTCTCGAATTTAACCCCGCCAAATGCAAAGTCATGAAGATCGGGGAAGGGCAAAATAAACTGCAGACAGAGTATAGGATAGGGGGCCAAAGACTGTAAACCTTACTCAAGGAAAAGGATCTTGGGGTGAGTATAACACCAAGCACGTCTCCGGAAGCACACATCAATCAGATAACTGTTGCAGCATACGGGCGACTGGCAAACCTGAGAATAACGTTCCGATACCTTAGTAAGGAATCGTTCAAGACACTGTACACCATGTACGTCAGGCCCATACTAGAGTATGCAGTGCCAGTTTGGAACCCGTACCTGGGTTCCAAGAAATTAGAGAAAGTACAAAGGTTTGCAACAAGGTTAGTTCCAGAGATAAGGGAAATATCCTACGAAGAAAGGTTAAGGGAAATTGGCCTGACAATCATGAAGAGAATGAGAAAGATATATTGGCATATACATATATACATAAATATACATACATCAGTCGTCTTTCACCCTCTGTGTTGAGAGGACATGCGCTCTTTCTGCCCCCTAGTGTCCACTAGTGGCGATTTTCAGTCAGAGCAAAATGGCGATGCCTAATCGACGCTGAGTAAACACCGTCTGTTTCCAGCTCATCCGAGGCCCAATCAATGGATCTACTGCAGCCCTGCTGTTGCCTGCTATCCTAAGAGATACCTAAATTATTGAAAATGAAGCTTTATACAGGGTATTGCTTAATGGAACAAATCAAATATTTGTCAGATTTCGTATGGCTCATGTTTATGAAACGATGGTCGACAAATATCAAGTATGCCTCCAAGTTAACCCAGGTGTATCCGTCAAGCTCCATAATGTGTGAAGGTTTTACACCAGGGTTAAAATACAAAACGTTCCCTTTGAGGCAGAGGAGGCTGACCTGCGGTCTGTCTTTGAAAAATATGGCATAGTACACATGGCAACAGTAGGTAGATGGAGTGAAGGATTATATGCTGGTTTACCAGAAGGGACATTTACTCTTAAGATGTCCTTGCGACAGCCAATACCCTCCTCCTATGTGGTAATGGAGGTGATGGTGACATACTCTGGCCAGAGGTGCACTTGCAGGCTGTGAGGAGGTTTCGACCACATTGCATCGCAATGCGTGGCCAATCAAGGAGCGGTAGAGAACAACAGGATATGTGGAGCAGACGCCGGTGGGGATCAGTCATCATACCCCACCTCGGGAAGGCATCATGGAAAAGTGTTGAGTGAGGAAGTGGATGCAGCAGAGGAGAAGGAGCCTGGATGTCTGACCCTGCTGGGGTCTGGGACACTCAGAACAATATGAAGTTTAATGAAGAGAAATTTCAATTACTCAGATATGGAAAACTTGAGGAAATTAAAACTGTATCAGGGTATACAACAAATTCTAAACATAAAATAGAGCAAAAAAGTAATGTGAAGGACTTACCTGGAGTATACCTGGAGAGGGTTTTGGGGGTCAACGCCCCCGCAGCTCGGTCTGAGACCAGGCCTCGTGGTGGATCAGGGTCTGATCAACCAGGCTGTTACTGCTGGCCGCACGCGAACTGATGTACGAACCACAGCCTGGCTGGTCAGGTACTGACTTTAAGTGCCTGTCCAGTGCCTTCTTGAAGACAGCCAGGGGTCTATTGGTAATCCCCCTTATGTATGCTGGGAGGCAGTTGAACAGTCTTGGGCCCTGGACACTTATTGTGTTTTCTCTCAGTGTACTCGTGGCACCCCTGCTTTTCATTGGGGAAATGTTGCATCGTCTACCGAGTCTTTTGCTTTCATAGGGAATGATTTTTGTGTGCAAGTTTGGTACTAATCCCTCTAGGATTTTCCAAGTGTATATTATCATGCATCTCTCTCGCCTGCGTTTCAGGGAATACAAATCAAGGGACTGCAACCGTTCCCAGTAACTAAACTTGGAGTCTATGTGATCGGTCCATGTCTTGATTAATGGAAAAAATGTGAGATTACTCAGGTTTGATCCAAGGAAGAGAAGGGTACCTCCAATTCCTTGGATGAAGAGCCTTTCACCAGCATCAAAGTACCCCTTCCTTGAAGAGTGATGGATAAGGAGACATGGATGGTATGGAGACAGAGGTGCGTCGTTGGAAGTGCCTGGCACACCCAGGTAAACACCAGCGCCTGAGTAGGCAAGTACACAAGCCATTAATTTGACTCTCGGGGTACATACACCGAGAGGTGTGCATTTCAGGGTATATACACCCAGACGTGTGTATCTTTCAGTGTATATGCACTGAAGAGAGTTTATCTCTCAGGGTACATAAACAAAGAAATGCGTTTATATCTCAGGGAAAAAAAAGACCCCCCCCCATACCACCAATCCGACGACATTCATTTTTGCAAATATACAGGGTCTAAAGCCAGCGACGAACAACAAAATACCTTACATCCGTGGACTGCTTACAAAGTCAAATGCAGTGTTTGCGGCTTTCACAGAGACCCACATAAAGGAACACTTGGACAATTACTCAGATACGGAAAACGTGAAGAAATTAAAATCTCATCGGAGTACAAAACTAATTCCAACCACACAATAGAGCGGAAAACTAATGTCAAAGACCTGGGAGTGATCATGTCAGAGGATCTCACCTTCAAGGACCATAACAAAGTAGCAATTGCATCTGCTCGAAAAATGACAGGATGGATAATGAGAACCTTCAAAACCAGGGATGCCAAGCCCATGTTGACACTTTACAAATCGCTTGTTCTATCAGAAATGTTCAAGATATGTCAAAGTATTTTATCCACAGTGGTATATTACAGACCATTCTGGAAAAATACCCTGACTTTGCTCCCTGTAAATAAAGCATTGCTACGTGTGTGTGTGTGTGTGTGTGTGTGTGTGTGTGTGTGCGCGCGTGTTGATTGCCTTTTTGTCCTGTGCACATGTCGATTGAAGGCTGGGCCTGTTGTGTGTGCGTGTGTGTGTATCTATATATGTGTGTGTATGTGTGTGTGTGTATGTGTATATGTAAGTGTGTATGTGTGACCCAACAATAAAATTTGCACCAAGAACTCATTACAGTTGTGACTGGGTGTAGACTAGTGAAGTGTTCATTGCGTTATAATTTGTTCATGATTGTAACCATGTATAAACGTAAGTAAGTAAATTTACTTACATGTTTCATTACCTTTGTAACTTGTGAGTTCATTACCTTTGTAACTTGTTAGTTCATTACCTTTGTAACTTGCTCAGCTATCATAACTTTGGGGTCCAGTCCCTGGACCCATTATGTACCTCTGTAATCTTTTGACTACCGCCCACAGGATGGGTATGGGGTGCATAATAAAGATATCAAACTAACTATCTAGGCTGGAATATTGCTGCACACTAACTGCACCTTTCAAGGCGGGTGAAATTGCTGACCTTGAAAATGTGCAGAGAACCTTCATCGCACGCATAAGTGCGATAAACCACCTCAACTACTGGGAACGCTTGAAGTTCCTAAACCTGTACTCTCTAGAACGCAGGCGGGAGAGATACATTATTATATACACATGGAAAATTCTCGAGGGCTTAGTACCAAACTTGCACACAAAAATCACTCTCTACGAAAGCAAAAGTCTCGGCAGGCGATGTAACATCCCCCCAATGAAGAGCAGGGGTGCCACTAGCACGTTGAGGGACAACACAATAAGTGTCAGGGGCCCAAGATTGTTCAACTGCCTCCCAGCATACATCAGGGGGATTACCAACAAACCCCTGGCTGTCTTCAAGCAGGCACTGGACAGGCACCTCAAGTTGGTACCTGATGAGCCGGGCTGTGGTTCGTACGTTGGACTGCGTGCGGCCAGCAGTAACAGCCTGGTTGATCAGGCTCTGGTCCAACAGGAGGCCTGGTCACAGACCGGGCCGCGGGGGCGTTGACTCCTGGAATTCTCTCCAGGTAGACTCCAGGTAATGAAATATGGATCCCTGGCTAAAACCTATACAGATGTGACAGAGTGAACAGGCAAAAGGGGGGGGGGTTGGCCTGTATATCACAGAGTCACTTATATGCTCAGAACTACTAAATGCCTTAAATGATGTAGTTGAAGTTTTAGCAGTAAAGATCGAGAATCAAAACCTGGTCACCGTGGTTGTATACAAGCCTCCGGATGCAACGTCCCAACAATTCCAGGAACAGCTTCTGAAAATTGACCACTGTCTAGAAAACCTTCCAGCTCCAGCCCCCAACATCTTGCTCCTGGGGGACTTCAACCTAAGGCACCTAAAATAGAGGAATATTGCAAATAATGTGGTAGCAGAGATAACACCAGGAGGCAGCTCAGATGAAAACTCGCACACACACGAGCTTCTAAATCTCTGCACCAAATTCACCTTAAACCAGCAAATATTAGAGCCTACAAGATTGGAGAATACGCTGGACCTCATCTTCACTGACAATGATGATCTGATACGAAATGTCATCATATCAAAAACAATATACTCAGATCACAATATAATAGAGGTCCAGACATGTATGCGGGGAGCCCCGGACCGACAAAATGTGATCAGTCGCGAGGGAGCCTTCACCAAATTCAACTTCAATAACAAAAACATAAGGTGGTACCAAGTAAACCAAGTCCTAAATGATATAAACTGGGAAGATAGTCTAAGCATCTCAGATCCTAACCTATGTCTAGAACAAATTAACTCTGTGGCACTTGAGGGTTGCTCAAGACAAATTCCCTTAAGGAAAAGGATGAGAAGATGTAAACTAGAAAGAGAAAGGCGCTCCCTATTTAGGTGCCCCTAACACGGGATGGGTCCTACACAGATGACAGCAAGGAAATGAGTGAGCTACTAAAGTCCCAGTATGACTCAGTTTTTAGCGAGCCGCTAACCAGACTGAAAGTCGAAGACCTAAATTAATTTTTATGAGAGTGCCACAGAACTTGATAGACGCAAACCTATCTGACATAATCCTGGCGCCAAATGACTTCGAAGAGGCGATAAATGACATGTCCATGCACTCCGCCCCAGGCCCAGATTCATGGTTTCCAGTTTGATATCTTTATTATGCATCCCATACCCATCCTGTGGGCGGAAGTAAAAAGATTACAGAGGTACATAATGGGTCCATGGACTGGACCCCAAAGTTTTGATAGCTGGACAAGTTACAAAGGTAATGAACTCACAAGTTACAAAGGTAATGAGCTCACAAGTTACAAAGATAATGAACTCACAAGTTATGGAACTCCGTGTTCTAACATCCTATGGAGAGGGAGCATGGACACTGGGGCCGTCCCGCAGTTTCTAAAAACAACAGACATAGCCCCACTCCACAAACGGGGCAGTAAAGCACTGGCAAAGAACTACAGACCAATAGCTCTAACATCCCATATCATAAAAATCTTTGAAAGGGTTCTAAGAAGCAAGATCGCCACTCATCTAGATACCCATCAATTACACAACCCAGGGCAGCATGGGTTTAGAGCAGGTCGCTCCTGTCTGTCAAAACTACTCGACCACTACGACTAGGTCCTGGATGCTCTAGAAGACAAACAGAATGCAGATGTTATATACACAGACTTTGCAAAAGCCTTCGACAAGTGTGACCATGGTGTAATAGCACACAAAATGCGTGATAAAGGAATAACAGGAAAAGTTGGCAGATGGATCTATAATTTCCTAATAAATAGAACACAAAGAATAGTAGTCAACAGAGTAAAGTCTGAGGCAGCTACGGTGAAAAGCTCTGTTCCACAAGGCACAGTACTCGCTCCCATCTTGTTCCTCATCCTCATATCAGACATAGACAGGGATATAAACCACAGACAGAGCCGTGTCTTCCTTTGCAGATGACACCCGAATCTGCATGACAGTGTCCACCATTGAAGACACTGCAAGACTCCAAGCAGACATCAACCAAATCTTTAAATGGGCTGCAGAAAACAATATGAAGTTCAATGATGAGAAATTTCAATTACTCCGATATGGAAAACGTGAGGAAATCAAAATTTCATCGGAGTATAAAACAAATTCCAACCACACAATAGAGCTAAAAAACTAATGTCAAAGACCTGGGAGTGGTCATGTCAGAGGATCTCACCTTCAAGGACCATAACACTGTAGCAATCGCATCTGCTAGAAAAATGACAGGATGTATAATGAGAACCTTCAAAACCAGGGATGCCAAGCCCATGACACTTTTCAGGTCGCTTGTTCTATCTAGGCTGGAATATTGCTGCACACTAACTGCACCTTTCAAGGCAGGTGAAATTGCTGAACTAGAAAATGTGCAGAGAACCTTCACGGCACGCATAACTGCGATAAACCGCCCCTATTACTGGGAACGCTTGAAGTTCCTAAACCTGTACTCCCTAGAACGCAGGCGGGAGAGATACATTATTATATACACTTGGAAAATCCTAGAGGGATTAGTACCAAACTTGAACACGAGAGTCACTTCCTATGAAAGCAAAAGACTCGGCAGGGGTGCCACTAGCACTTTGAGAGACAACACAATAAGTGTCAGGGGCCCAAGACTGTTCAACTGCCTCCCAGCGTACATAAGGGGGATTACCAATAGACCCCTGGCTGTCTTCAAGCAGGCACTGGACAGGCACCTAAAGTCGGTACCTGACCAGCCAGGCTGTGGTTCGTAAGTCGGACTGCGTGCGGCCAGCAGTAACAGCCTGGTTGATCAGGCTCTGATCCACCATTAGGGCTGGTCACAGACCGGGTCGCGGGGGCGTTGACCCAAGGAACGCTCTCCAGGTAAACTCCAGGTAATATACACCAAAAGATGTGTATCTCTCAGATTAGATTTTGCACGAAAAATACCCTGACTTTGCTCCCTGTAAATAAAGCATTGCCACGTGTGTGTGTTAGTTACCATTTTGTCCTAGGCACATGTCTATTAGACACTAGGCCTGTTGTATGTATGTGTGTGTGTGTGTAACGAAACACTTCGAAATGTTTCGGCCCCGCCGGGAATTGAACCCGGGCCCTCTGTGCGTGATGCAAGAGCGCTAGCCACCATGCCATCGGGGCGTGTGTATGTATATACATGTATGTGTGTGTATGTGTGTGTGTATGTGTGTGTCTGTGTATATGTATGTGTACTCACCTAGTTGTACTCACCTAGTTGTGGTTGCAGGGGTCGATACATAGCTCCTGGCCCCGCCTCTTCACTGGCCGCTACTGGGTCACTCTCCCTGCGCCATGAGCTTTATCATACCTCTTCTTAAAGCTGTGTATGGAACCTGCCTCCACTACATCGCTTCCCAAGCTATTCCACTTCCCGACTACTCTGTGACTGAAGAAATACTTCCTAACATCCCTGTGATTCATCTGAGTCTTCAACTTCCAACTGTGTCCCCTTGTTGCTGTGTCCCATCTTTGGAACATTCTGTCTCTGTCAACCTTGTCAATTCCTCTCAGTATTTTATATGTCGTTATCATGTCCCCCCTATCTCTCCTGTCCTCCAGTGTCGTCAGGTCGATTTCCCTTAACCTCTCCTCGTAGGACATACCCCTTAGCTCCGGGACTAGTCTTGTTGCAAACCTTTGCACTTTCTCTAGTTTCTTTACGTGCTTGGATAAATGTGGGTTCCAAACTGGTGCTGCATACTCCAGTATGGGCCTAACGTACACAGTGTACAGGGTCCTGAACGATTCTTTATTAAGATGTCGGAATGCTGTTCTTAGGTTTGCTAGGCGCCCGTATGCTGCAGCAGTTATTTGGTTGATGTGCGCCTCAGGAGATGTGCCTGGTGTTATACTCACCCCAAGATCTTTTTCCTTGATTGAAGTTTGTAGTCTCTGGCCCCCTAGACTGTACTCCTTCTGCGGTCTTCTTTGCCCTTCCCCAATCTTCATGACTTTGCACTTGGTTGGGTTGAACTCCAGGAGCCAATTGCTGGACCAGGCTTGCAGCCTATCCAAATCCCTTTGTAGTTCTGCCTGGTCCTCCTCCGATTGAATTCTTCTCATCAACTTCACATCATCTGCAAACAGGGACACTTCGGAGTCTATTCCTTCCGTCATGTCGTTCACAAACACCAGAAACAGCACCGGTCCTAGGACTGACCCCTGTGGAACCCCACTCGTCACCGGCGCCCACTCTGACACCTCGCCACGGACCATGACTCGCTGCTGTCTTCCTGACAGGTATTCCCTGATCCATTGTAGTGCCTTCCCTGTTATCCCTGCCTGGTCCTCCAGCTTCTGCACTAATCTCTTGTGTGGGACTGTGTCAAACGCCTTCTTACAGTCCAAGAATATGCAATCTACCCACCCTCCTCTCTCTTGTCTTACTGCTGTCACCCTGTCATAGAACTCCAGTAGGTTTGTGACACAGGATTTCCGTCCCTGAAACCGTGTTGGCCTTCGTTGATAAGCTCATTCCTTTCTAGGTGCTCCACCACTCTTCTCCTGATAATCTTCTCCATGACCTTGCATACTATACATGTCAGTGACACTGGTCTGTAGTTTAGTGCTACGTTTCTGTCTCCATTTTTAAAAATTGGAACTACATTTGCTGTCTTCCATACCTCTGGTAGTTGCCCTGTTTCGATAGACGTGTTGAAGATTGTTGTTAGGGTACACATAGCTCCTCTGCTCCCCTCTCAGGACCCATGGAGAAATGTTGTCCGGCCCCATCGCCTTTGAGGTATCTAGCTCGCTTAGTAGCCTCTTCACTTCCTCCTCAGTTGTGTGTATCGTGTCCAGCACCTGATGGTGTACCCTACCTCTCCTCCTTTCTGGAGGCCCTTCTATTTCCTCTGTGAACACCTCTTTGAATCTTATGTTGAGCTCCTCACACACTTCGTGGTCATTTCTTGTGACCTCCCCTCCTTCCTTCCTCAGCCTGATCACCTGGTCCTTGACTGTTGTTCTCCTCCTGATGTGGCTGTACAACAGCTTTGGGTCAGATTTTGCTTTCGCTGCTATGTCATTTTCGTATTGTCTTTGGGCTTCCCTTCTTACCTGTGCATATTCATTTCTGGTTCTACGACTGCTCTCCTTATATGTATATGTGTGTGTGTGTGACCCAACAATTAAAATTTGCACCAATAACTCATTACAGTTGTGGCTGGGTGTAGACTAATATATTGCTCATTGCTTTATAATTTGTTCATGATTGCAACCATGTACAGACGTAAGTAAATTTACTTACATGATTCATTACCTTGTAACTAGTGAATTCATTACCATTGTACCTTGTTCAGCTATCAAAACTTTGGGGCCCAGTCTCTGGACCCTATATATACCTCTGTAATCTGCAAATACCTTTGTAACTTGTCATGATTGTGACCATCTGAGTTCATTACCTTTGTAACTTGCTCAGCTATCAAACTTTGAGGTCCAGTCCCTGGACCCATTATGTACCTCTGTAATCTTTTGACTACCGCCCACAGGATGGGTATGGGGTGCATAATAAAGATATTAAACTAATAAACTAACACCGAAGTGGCTAGTTTATTGTGCACCCCATATCCATCCTATGGACGGCAGCGCAAGAGCATATGGATACACAAAAGGCCTAGGCACTAGGCCAAAAAAGGGTTAACAATTGTACATTTGGATTTATATCTACATTTCACTTATCTATTACAAGCAAATTTAGGAAAATTGCTTAGTATAACTGGTATCTTATTTCATTAATAAGATATCTTGACATGTCACATAGGTTATTATACTGTCTATCTCTATATTCCTCAATAAGTGGACAATTAAGCACATAGTGTTCAAGACAGTGACCATATGCCTGATCACATAATTTGCATTTAGTTTGATCATCATCAGTGTGTCTCCCAAACTATTGGCCATCTTGTAATATCTACTTCATAAAATGTACATTACTATAATTACACCCCACTCTGTATATTACTAGAAATAAAGAATTTGAATTTGAATTTGAAACTGCCAGAAGTACCTGTAGCCAAGCCTAAGCCTGGCCACTACAACATCAGTCAGTCTGTTCACATTGCAAGTTGCTCCATTGTATCTCTCAGGGTATATACACCAATTTTATTTTTTATTCGCTTTAAATTCTTCTGTTTAATATTCACTTGAAATTGCAGCTTTATTATTGTTATTATTATTATTATCGTTTTCACGGGGAATCGCTAAACAAATGAGGGTCCTTCAGTGCCTGGGAATTGGAGTAATGTTTGATCCAAAGAAAAGAAGGATAACTTGAATCAAGAGCCCCTCACCGGCATCAAGGCATACCTCTCTTCATGCTTAAAAGAGATGGGACTTACAGAGATGACAGCAAAGAAATGAGTGAGATACTTAGCGTTTGGTGAGTCGTTAATTAACCAGACTAAGGGTCGACAATGTAAAGTAGTAGTAAAGTAAATTTTATTTCGTTGCAGATTGCAGATTACATAGGTATTGGTAGTTACAATGTAAATTGAGTGCAAGGAGAGCCACTGACATGCCATGGCATTAGGGGCAGCTTATTCTAGTAACTTAAAGACTATGTACTTAATATTAGAGAAATTTATTGAGTTTATTCTAGTTAAAAATTGTTTTCAAAATTACAATATGATGAAATTTTACTGTTTAAATTATTATATAATGATATTAGATTGTTACAGTAATGGTAATATGGAATTGAGATTATCTTAAGGAAAATAACATTGAGCATTTTTGACATTAACTTATAATATGAGTATTTAGTTTTGATTGAGTAGGGGGCAACATAATAGTAACATATTATTAAAAATTGAGATTATCGTATAGGAAAGTAATAATGAGCATTTTTCAGAGTAGTTTATAGTATGATCATTTAGTTTTGGGTGAGTAGGTGGTTTTTGAGTTGAGTCTTAAATTGATTTTCAGACAAGATTATCTTAATATTTACTGGTAGTGAATTCCAGATTCTGGGGCCCTTTATGTGCATAGAATTTTTACATAGGTTGATATGAACACGGGGTATATAAAAGTGATCTGTGTCTTGTGTTGTGGTCATGGGTCCTATTAAAGTTGGTGAGGAGAATTTTGAGCGGAGGGTTTATATTAGAGTGTAAAGTTTTATATATGTAGTAGGCACAAGAGTAAGTATGAATGTTCTTTACGGTGAGTAGTTTGAGACTTTTGAATATTGGTGGAGTATGCTGTCTAGAGTGGGAATTTGTTATTATTCTGACTGCGGCCTTTTGTTGTGTTATGGGTGGTCTAAGGTGATTTAATGTTACTACGAAATCGTAATGACACGATTAAAAAAGCACCCTAGTTCAGAACAGACCGTCGCGTGCGTCTACGCGACGGTCTAGGTTCTGAGACTCTCTGACGGTTGAACCACGTGGTAGTGGTGTGATTAATGTTGTTGATCCCATGCACAGATTCCATAGGTGAGATACGGTAGATAAGGAATGATATAGGCAAGGAGAGCTGATTGAGGTACATAATAGCGTATCTTTGATAATATGCCTACTGTCTTCGAGATTTTCTTGGAAATTTGTTGTATGTGTGTTTGGAATTTAAGGCTACTGTCAAGGTGGATTCCTAGGAATTTTCCTCTGTGAGTCTTGTGATGGGTGTACCATTAAGTGTTATGTTAAGTGGAACATTTGTGGCTTTGCTTCCAAACTGTATGAAGTAGGTCTTGCAGTATTGAGAGTAAGCTTGTTAGTCGTCATCCATGTTGATATTTTCTGTAATTCGGCATTAACAGTGTTGGCCAGTATAACTGGATTTGGGTGAGAGAAGACATATGTTGTGTCATCTGCAAATAAAATGGGTTTGAGTAGTTGTGATGCATTCGGTAGGTCATTTATGTAAATGAGGAATAGGATTGGCCCCAGGACACTTCCTTGAGGGACTCCGACTGTAATTTGTTGTGTGGAAGAGTTCGCTCCATTTGTGTACACGTATTGGCTTCTGTTGGTGAGGTATGACTTTAGGTAGTTGAGTGGGTGCCCCCTTATACCATAGTGTGCTAATTTTGTGAGCAGTAAATCATGGTCGACTGTATCAAAAGCTTTGCGTAGATCAATGAAGATTCCCAGTGGGACTCTTTCTTCTCAAGTGCTGTATATATTAACTCCAACATGTGCATAATAGCATCGTTTGTGCTCTTGTTTGTCCTGAATCCAAATTGACAGGGGTTGAGTACATTGTGTGAGACGAGGTAGGAATAGATTTGTCTATGAATTAATTTTTCGATTATGTTTATATGACCGAGATTCGGAATTTGGTTAATTGAAGAATTTCTGATGTAATCCTAACACCACAGGACTTCGAAAAAGCAATAATTGACATGCCCATGTACTCTGCCCCAGGCCCAGACTCGTGGAACTTCGTTTCATCAAGAACTGCAAGAAATCTCTTTCACGCGCCTTAAATATTCGATGGAGAATTAGTATAGACACAGGGGTCATCCCACAGTCACTAAAAACAAGAGATATAGCCCCACTCCACAAAGGTAGCAGTAAATCAATTGCAAAGAATTACAGACCAAAGCACTAACGTCCCGCATTAGAAAAATCTTTGAAAGGGTTGCAAGAAACAAGTTCGCCAACCACCTGGACACCCAACAATTGCACAACCCAGGGCAGCATGGGTTTGAAGCAGGTCGTTCCTGCCCCTCACAACTACTGGACCACTATGACATGGTCTTGGATGCATGGAGGACAAACATAATGCAGATGTAGTATACACAGACTTTGCTAAAGCCTTCGACAAGTGCAATCATGGGGTAATAGCCCACAAAATGCGTGATAAAGGAATAACAGGAAAAGTGGGTAGATGGATCTATAACTTCCTAATAAGTGGAACACAAATAGTAATAGTAAACAGAGTAAGGTCAGGGGCGGCTACAGTGAAAAGCTCTGTTCCACAAGGCACAGTATTCGCTCCCATCCTGTTCCTCATCCTCATATCTGACATAGACAGAGATGTAAGCCACAGCACCGTGTCCTCCTTTGCTGACGATACCAGAATTTGTATGACAGTGTCCTCCACTGACGACACTGCAATTCTACAAGCAGACATTAAATAGGTCTTTAAATGTTCCTCAGAACACAAAATGAGGTTCAGTGAGGACTACTTTCAATTAATCCGCTATGGAAAACTCTAGGAAATAAAAATTGAATCGGAGTATAAAACGAATTCCAACCTCCCAATAGAGCGAAAAACTAATGTGAAGGACCTGGAAGAGATAATCTCAACGGATCTCTAAAATAACAACAATGTTTCTACCACATCTGCTAGGAAAATTATAGGATAATGAGAACCTTCAAAACTAGGGATGCCAAGCCAATAATGATTCTCTTCAAGTCGCTTGTTTTCTCTAGGCTGGAGTATTACTGTACACTAATGTCCCCTTTCAAGGCAGGTGAAATTGCAGACCTGGATATTATACAGAGAACTTTCACTGCATGTATAAGTACAATAAAGCACCTAAATTACTAGGAACGGTTGAAGTCCCTTGACCTGTACTCCTTGGAACGCAGGCGAGAAAAATACATGATAATATACACTTTCGAAATCCTAGAGGGACTAGTCCTAAATCTGCACACAGAAATCACTCCCTAGAGAGGGTTTCGGGGGTTAACGCCCCCGAGGCCCGGTCTGTGACCAGGCCTCATAGTGGATCAGGGCCTGATCAACCAGGCTGTTACTGTTGGCCGCACGCAACCCGACGTACGAACCACAGCCCGGCTGGTCAGGTACTGACTTTAGATGCCTGTCCAGCGCCTTCTTGAAGACAGCCAGGGGTCTATTGGTAATCCCCCTTATGTATGCTTGGAGGCAGTTGAACAGTCTTGGGCCCCTGACACTTATTGTGTTGTCTCTTATCGTGCTAGTGGCACCCCTGCTTTTCATTGGCAGGATGTTGCATCATCTGCCGAGTCTTTTGCTTTCATAGGGAGTGATTTTCGTGTGCAAGTTTGGTACTAATCCCTCTAGGATTTTCCAATTGTATATAATCCCTACGAAAGCAGAAGACTCGGCAGGCGGTGGAACATCCCCCAATGAAGAGGGGTGCCATGAGTAAATAAGAGAAAGCACAGTAAGTGTCAGGGGCCCAAGACTGTTCAACTGCCTCCCAGCATACATAAGGTGGATTACCAATAGATCCTTAGGTGTCTTCAAAAGGGAGCTGGACAAGCACCTAAAGTCAGTACCTGACGAGCCGATTTGCGTGTGGCCGGGAGCAACAGCCTGGTTGATCAGACCCTGATCCATCGCGAGGCCTGGTCATGGGCAGGGCCGCGGGGGCGTTGACCCCTGGAACACTTTCCGGGTATGAGTCCTTCACACTCAAACACAGACATTCCGAGTCTGGGGCCACAATCAAATGCTCCACTGCTTAGCCAACCCTCACCTGTCAACCACTTCACTGTTCCTGGACTTATATATATATTTTTTTTACGTGGAGCAATAAATCCACTTTTTACATCAAGTATAAATGGCGGTGGAGATTTGAACCTCATTCCGTTAATCACGAGATGCGCTAAATCTTCTCCATTTGGTCCATGTGACCTCATTAATGTCAGCACACATCCTAGCCCTCTATCTTGCTCCTGTATCGACCCTAATGGCCATGTTTACCTTGTATTCTGTCCGTGTGCTTCCATCAAGCACAACACACCTTCGCTCACACTTTTTTCATATATCTTGCTTGTTGCTAAAATGTCTAAGTCCAGTTGAAGACAAAACGAGTATTAGTGGAAATATTGATTTTGGGCAGTTCTAAGATTCACTGTACCCCTCACATGCTTAAGCATCTTGTGTCGATAGTAAATCAAATGCAGAATACAGAACTGTCCAAACACATTACCTCATAAAGAAGGATCACAGGTATCCTGAAGATGGCAGGTACGTTGCAATGACAGTTATTTATACTTTACAGTTATGTGTATTTGACAGTTATGTGTACTTGACAACGAATGGACGAATGTGATAGTAATTACCTGTAAAGCAGCGTTTCTCAAGGGGTGGGCCGTGGTAAGGTCACATGAAAATTATTTCTCACTGCAGGTAGTTGCTCAATACATGTCTCAGTAATTATCCAGTAATATCAAACTCCGTTTAGTGGTTGTTTACCATCCTGTCATTACAATTTCGCGAGTCATCCGTTAATACTCTTTAAAGTTAATGCCAATTAATTTAATATTGTGCAGTTAATTATAAGCTGTACCTAGATAGTATATAGTTACTCTGAAACCACATGCAATTAAGAAAATGTAACTAAAAGAAATAAAAAAACTACATAAAGGGTAGTATAAAATTATTTAACATCGTGAATTTTTTAAGTTTTTGTGTTAAAATTGTGAAAGAAAAACTATAATTTAATTTAATTCATTTTTCATTTCTGTCAATTTTAGTTTGGATTATTCATAGTCAATGAACAGGTAAAATGAGAGTTCTTTGAAACTGTGGAGAAGAAATATAAGTTATGGTGAGTCCTGACCATGAGACAAACCTAGAAGGGCCTTACCTAGGTGTTCCCTCACCATGAGACAAACCTAGAAGGGCCTTACCTAGGTGTTCCCTCACCATGATGAGACATACCTAGGTGTTCCCTCACCATGATGAGACATACCTAGGTGTTCCTTCACCATGATGAGACATACCTAGGTGTTCCTTCACCATGATGAGACATACCTAGGTGTTCCTTCACCATGATGAGACATACCTAGGTGTTCCCTCACCATGATGATACATACCTAGGTGTTCCCTCACCATGATGATACATACCTAGGTGTTCCCTCACCATGATGAGACATACCTAGGTGTTCCCTCACCATGATGAGACATACCTAGGTGTTCCCTCACCATGGTGAGACATACCTAGGTGTTCCCTCACCATGATGAGACATACCTAGGTGGTCCCTCACCATGATGAAACATACCTAGGTCTTCCCTCACCATGATGAGACATACATAGGTGTTCCCTCACCATGATGAGACATACCTAGGTGTTCACTCACCATGATGAGACATACCTAGGTGTTCCCTCACCATGATGAGACATACCTAGGTGGTCCCTCATCTTGATGAAACATACCTAGGTGGTCCCTCACCATGATGAGACATACCTTTGTGTTCCCTCACCATGATGAGGCATACCTAGGTGGTCCCTCACCATGATGAGACATACCTAGGTGTTCCCTCACCATGACAAATATCTATGTGTTACCTCACCATATGATGACACATATCTAAGTGTTCCCTCACCATGATGAGACATACCTAGGTGTTCCCTCACCATGATGAGGCATACCTAGGTGGTCCCTCACCATGATGAGACATACCTAGGTGTTATCTCACCATGACACATATCTATGTGTTCCCTCACCATGATATGATGACACATACCTAGGTGTTCCCTCACCATGATGAGACATACCTAGGTGTTCCCTCACCATGATGAGACATACCTAGGTGTTCCCTCACCATGATGAGACATACCTAGGTGTTCCCTCACCATGATGAGACATACCTAGGTGTTCCTTACCATGATGAGACATACCTAGGTGTTCCCTCACCATGATGAGACATACCTAGGTGTTCCCTCACAATGATGAGACATACCTAGGTGTTCCCTCACCATGATGAGACATACCTAGGTGTTCCCTCACAATGATGAGACATACCTAGGTGTTCCCTCACCATGACACATACCTAGGTGTTCCCTCACCATGACACATACCTAGGTGTTCCCTCACCATGACACATACCTAGGTGTTCCCTCACCATGACACATACCTAGGTGTTCCCTCACCATGACACATACCTAGGTGTTCCCTCACCATGATGACACACACCCAGGTGTTCCCTCACCATGATGAGACATACCTAGGTGTTCCCTCACCATGATGAGACATACCTAGGTGTTCCCTCACCATGATGAGACATACCCAGGTGGTCCCTCACCATGATGAGACATACCTAGGTGTTCCCTCACCATGATGAGACATACCTAGGTGTTCCCTCACCATGATGACACATACCTAGGTGTTCCCTCACCATGATGAGACATACCTAGGTGTTCCCTCACCATGATGAGGCATACCTAGGTGGTCCCTCATCATGATGAGACATACCTAGGTGTTCCCTCACCATGACACATATCTATGTGTTCCCTCACCATATGATGAGACATACCTAGGTGTTCCCTCACCATGATGAGACATACCTAGGTGTTCCCTCACCATGATGAGACATACCTAGGTGTTCCCTCACCATGATGAGACATACCTAGGTGTTCCCTCACCATGATGAGACATACCTAGGTGTTCCCTCACCATGATGAGACATACCTAGGTGTTCCCTCACCATGATGACACATACCTATGTGTTCCCCTCACCATGATGACACATACCTAGGTGTTCCCTCACCATGATAAGACATACCTAGGTGTTCCCTCACCATGATGAGACATACCTAGGTGTTCCCTCACCATGATGAGACATACCTAGGTGTTCCCTCACCATGATATCGCAGTCCCTGAGTGCTTTGGGAATTAGTGTGGGGGTTAATCATGGCTAGCTGCTGCAGTGTTTTAAAACGTGAGGTTGGAGTGCTGAAGGAGGAGGTCCTGCTTCTCCAGGAGGAATTTAGGAGGCTGAAGGTTCACCTCAATGGGTTTGGAAGTGAGAGTGAGGTCCTGCTTCTCCAGGAAGAAATTAGGAGGCTGAAGGTTCACCTCATGGTTTGAAGGAGTGAGGTGGCTGCAGTTCTAG
>WNWK01021211.1:0-34423 GCA_009830355.1 Cherax destructor | reverse complement strand
AACCCCCTAAAAAACCCCCCCCTCGTCCTCGGGAAATTTTTTAAACCCCGCCCCTCCTCCAATTTTCCCAAAAACCCAACCTCATTATATTCACACCACACATTGACCTCAGACACGACATCCCCCTGCCCCCAGCCTTCTCCTTGTTGAAAAAAACATCACCCATGCTTCAACCCTATAAGAGTGTTGGTATAACTATACCTCATACTTTCCCCTTTTTTACTTCCATGGAAAAAGTTCTTTGTCTCCACAGACCCCGAAGTGCCCCACTCCCCCCTTTTTCCCTAAATCAATTCTATGATTAACCCCCCCCCTTTTCTAGACCCATCTGTCATGTCCACCCCCAAAATCTGAATACATTCACCCCCCCCATACTTTTCCCCAATCTGATACCCAATTTTTCGTCACCTAATCTTTTTGTTATCCTCATCACCTTACTTTTTCCTATATTCCTTTCAATTTTCTTCTTTTACACCCCCTACCAAATTCATCCCCAAAAGGTAAAAGCGATTTTGACAAAAAGAAAAACTCTTCTTTTGGGAAAAATTTGTGTATGCAATAATTTCTCAAAAATCATTCTGAACCTAAAGAAAAAAAGTTTCATTGTGTTTGCTTATTATTAAATTACTGTTAACTTGTCTATAATATATTTAGCTGGATTAGGATAACTTAAATTGCGTTTGTAATAATTAGGTTAGATAAGTTTTCTAAGGTACTTTTGGTACAAAATGATTATTTTTACATTAACATAAAATGAAAAATATATCTTTAAACTTATAAGAGAAAATTTTAGAAAGGACTTAATTTGAAATGAGTTCTTGCTAATCGATCAATTTACCTATTCGGCACATTATATATATATATATATATATATATATATATATATATATATATATATATATATATTTTCATTAACCAAACTGTGGCATGGCCGAGGATCGATCCTGCGCCAGCTTGTCCCGCCCCGTGGGAATCAAGACAACGTTCGCGACGTTCTAACCACTGGACCACCAATCCTTCAAATACTATGCACCCAGTAGAACTGGGAGTGATTCATGGTACGAGGACATCCTCGGCCATGCCACAGTTTGGTTAATGATTAAAAATCACTTGCTTCGTGGTTTCATTAATATATTGGCTGCACGTGAAGGCTGGTATTCAAACGGGATTAGGCGAAATTAGCTCTGAGCTTTCCACGGCCACGTATGTCCTCGTACCATGAATCACGAAAAGTTCTACTGGGTACATGGTATTTGAAGGATTGGGTCCAGTGGTTACGTGTCGCGAGCATTGTCTTGCTTCCCACGGGCGGGACAAGATGGCGCGGGATCGATCCTTGGTTCATGCTGCAGTTTGGTCAATGATTAAAATCACTTGTTTCATGGTTTCATTTATATATATATATATATATATATATATATATATATATATATATATATATATATATATATATATATAATATATATTTTATATATTATTAATATATGTATATATTATATTTTATATATATGTATATATTGTATATATGTATATATATGTATATATGTATATATATATATATATGTATATATATTAATGTATATTATATATATATATAGTAATATATGTATATATGTATATATATATATATGTTATATATGTATATATATGTATATATGTATATTATATATGTATATATATGTATATATGTATATATATGTATATATGTATATATATGTATATATGTATATATATGTATATATGTATATATATGTATATATGTATATATATGTATATATGATATATATGTATATATGTATATATTATATATATGTATATATGTATATTATGTATATTTTGGTTAATGTCATATATAAAATTTGTTAATAATAAATATTGTAAAAAAAATATATTTATGTTTTTTTATATAAATTATGTTAATATTAAATTATTTAGTATAAAAATTGGTGTTTAATAATTATGGTTAATTTTTAAAATTATAATTTTATTAAATAAATAAAATATATTTTAAATATGGGTAAATAAATTTTAATATTTTGTAATATTTATGTATATATATGTATATATGTATATATATGTGTATATATATATGTATATATTTATATGTATATATATGTATATATGTAAAGTATATATGTATATATATGTATATATATGTATATATATGTATATATGTATATATAGTATATTGTATATATATGTATATATGTATATATATGTATATATATGTATATATGATATATATGTATATATTTTGTATATATGTATATATATGTATATATGTATATATATGTATATATATGTATATATATGTATATGTATATATATGTATATATTGTATATATATGTATATATATATAATACTGAACATATGCGTATTACCACCTAATTGCCATTTTTAAGACAATGATGAAAGATTTCGATGTTTGCACTAATTATGCAAAACTCATTTGCACATAAAACGAAAAAATATTATGTCATTGTGTATGTATAATTATGCTAAAACCATTCTAAGATAAGCTCATAAACATAAAATAAATATTTAGTTGTTTGTTACTAATTATAATTGAACGATTGAATGTAATAACCGTTAGTATTTTAACATGATATTGCTACTTGGTACATTTAAATTATTTAAATTGTTATCTATTATTACATAAATTGAAATTAAGATATTTCAATATTTCCTTTAAACTTATAAGAACTTACTTATTTTAAAATTACAATAAATTTTAATATTCTTGCTTTAATTGTTTAACGATTTAATAATTTTAAATGGACAAGACAAATATTTAAATTTCATGTTAAATACTCATTTATCATGTATATATCTACAATAATTTTAATCAGTTTAAGTTAATTTAAGTTCCCAAATGTATATATTTTCATGTAATATGTAATTAAATAAATATGTAATTTTTGTATATGTAATAAAAATTATTATTATTATTATTATTATATGTATATATATGTATATATATATATATAATGTATATATATTGTATATATATTGTGTATATATATTGTATATATATATATATATATATATTATATATAAATTATATATATTATATATATATATATATATATATTTTATATATATATATAATATATATATATATATATATATATATATATATATATATATATATATATATATATATATTCTTCTTTCAACACGTCGGCCGTTTCCCCCCACCGAGGCAGGGTGGCCCAAAAGGAAAGTTTCTCCTTTTACATTTAGTAATATATACAGGAGAAGGGGTTACTAGCCCCTTGCTCCCAGCATTTTAGTCGCCTCTTACGACACGCATGGCTTACGGAGGAAGAATTCTATTCCACTTCCCCATGGAGAATATATATATATATATATATATATATATATATAATGTGTGTGTGTGAAAAGAGGGAAGGATGGGGCATGGGACACCCTAAGAAGAGATGGAAGGACGGGGTGTTAGAGTGGAGACAAGTGTTGCCAATATGTGCGAGTGTTCCAGATTGTAGTGTCTCCCTCCTTGTTAAAATTTTTTTTTTTGGCTCAAAGAACACTTTTTCTCAAAGAACACAGTAGGTAATCCCGTACATGAGTAACTTCAACTTTTCATGTGGAGTTATGCGGAAGTTATGCCCGCTGTTCTGAGATACGTCATTGACCAACTCCCAGTTATATTTACCTAAGGTTTGTTATACCAGATAATTTGCTATTTAATAACAGACACACGGGAATTTTTTAGATGGATTGAGATTGAATGGAAGTTAGCAATTATCAGTTATAATTAATGACTTCAGATTCGTCAATTAAAAGCACTTCTCGTACTGGCGCAAAGGCAAAGGCTGCAAATTAATTAAACGAGGGACAAGCCCCCGCCCCCTCCCTCCACCTTGAGTATACATCACTCTCTACGATAACCTCTCTCCAATTAATCTTTCACCTTTGGAAAACATAGATTAAGACTTAGACACATCTTGCACATGTGTCTAAGTCTTGTCGGTATTGTATATTATTCACATACTTAACATAGATTACCCCGGATTCAACTCATTTTAAGCCTCAGTCGAGCCTTATTGAACCTGTCATTTCAGCAGAGCCTTCACTGGAGAGACTTCAAAGACCTCCATTTAACTCAACTCTCTGGGTAGCCAAAATACACACAGTACTTTTTTCAATAACATCACTACATTAAAGGTAATTAGTTTCTCTAGTAACTCGTGTATGTTATATAGTTTCACAAATGCATCACATATTCGAGAAAATGTGAAAATTAAATGCGATGACTTCAGAACATCTCTTCTGATTGATTTAAAAATTTCAACGATAACGTATCTCACTATATATAAAAAATTTAGTTGTTGAGCTTAGTAGGTACCAGTTTGTCAGTGTTTTTTAAAGAAATTTCGGTGGTTTTGGTTTCCGAGAAAGAACTTGAGATTTATGGTTTCTGTTTGCCAATGTTATTTTAAAGAGTGGGGTCATTATATCTACCCTTACAGATATTGATCCTTCTCAAAGTTCACTGTCTGCGCCGTCCAGTTTCTTCAGGCTTAGCACAGTGACGTTCAAGATTCAATAAACTAAAAACCGTCCATACGATTTCATAAAAAAAAAAAAAATATGCGTCTAGGGAATGGAGGGTTATTAAGGATTAATCCGAAGAAGGAAAGGGTTGCTCCAATTTTGGGAATCACTCATCCTTAATTAACCAGTATCAAGGCACCCCTTACCCTTGAAGGAATGGGCCGGACTTTGAATGTGCTGAGCTAAGACAACGACTCCTCACAACATGTCTCCTGATGCGGGTGTTAGTTATATGATGACCCGCAGCTGGAGCTTTTGGTCACCTGACCGAGGCCTCCCACTGGCTTACCGGTTATGATTAAAACCATTAGATTGTTAGAATTCCAATCATTAGTCACTCTAAACTTTTAATAATTAAAATTATTATATAAATGCAAAAGGTTCTTAGAGTGAGACAGAAAAAGTGGCAAAGAGAGGCAGTGGATAGATATACAAGAGATAAAGGAAGATATAGAAAATCACAGTGAAGAGAGATCATGGAGAAGTGTAACTCTGTATTCAGGTTAACTGCAGAGAACATTCCCTTCAAGGGAGGGCCTTCATGCTAGTGACGGGGCTCTTGATCTTGTAAATGGCAGCCCCATTTCTTGAATCAAACCTGATTCTCTTTTACTCCCAAAGGTGAAGTTGGGCCTCTACGGGTTTAGCGCTTCCCCACCAATATAACAATTTTGCGCTCATTATTCTACTGTCTATGTAAATGGTAAAGATTGTAACTGGAAAAAGTGAATGAGAACATTGTGGTGGGTCTTTTGGCACAAAACTATTAATTTTTACATTAACATAAATGAAAAAATATATATCTTTAAACGTATAAGGAAAATTTTAGAAAGGACTTAATTTAAATGAGTTCTTCCTAATTGACCAGTTTTACCATTCACGACATATAACATATATATATACCTATTATTGATCAGTATATACCTATATCATATATTTTTCATATGATATATATATATAATATATATATATATAATAAATATATATACGTATATAATATCATGATATATCGATATGATATATATATACGTATTATATATATACTATCAATAATATAATTCTACACACACACACGGTAGATGTGAAAACAGAAACGACGGAGATCATCAATAGCCTTTCAGAAGATGATCTGCGGAATTGCTTTGAACGTCGGCAGCATCGTATGCACCTGTGTGTCAACTCAAGGAACTATTTTGAAGGTGATCGTAGATGATTACCTTAATTTGTTAAATAAAAAGCGTTACAAGCACAGTCTCGTTTTCTTTGTGCGTCGTATATATTGAAATTTGATATTTTAGTAGCAATAGATTAAAAGTGCTGAATTAGCAGATGTTTCTAGTGACGCGTAAGTAAAATAAAGAACTGCAGTTCAAGAAATTGAATCGCTACTCTGTCAGTCCAGTGTGTCCATTGATGTGTAGGTCGATGTGTACCCTAGTCACCTGTTGCAGCACATAGTGACCTCCCAGAGCGTGCCTGGTGATACCGGGGGTGCCTGGTGATACCGGGGGTGCCTGGTGATACCGGGGGTGCCTGAGTGATACCGGGGTGCCTGGTGATACCGGGGTGCCTGTGATACCGGGGTGCCTAGTGATACCAGGGGGTGCCTGGTGATACCAAGGGGGTGCCTGGTGATACCAGGGGGTGCCTGGTGATACCGGGGGTGCCTGGTGATACCGGGGGTGCCTGGTGATACCGGGGTGCCTGGTGATACCGAGCGTGCCTGGGGATACCGAGGCGTGCCTGGGGATACCGAGAGCGTGCCTGGGGATACCGAAGCGTGCCTGGGGATACCGAGAGCGTGCCTGGGGATACCGAGAGCGTGCCTGGGGATACCGAGAGCGTGCCTGGTGATACCGAGAGCGTGCCTGGGGATACCGAGGATACCGAGAGCGTGTCTGGGGATACCGAGAGCATGCCTGGGGATACCGAGAGCGTGCCTGGGGATACCGAGAGCGTGCCTGGGGATATTGAGGATACCGAGAGCGTGCCTGGGGATACCGAGAGCGTGCATGGGGATATCAAGAACGTGCCTGGGATAACGAGAGCGTACCTGGGGATAAGGAGAGCGTAACTGGGGATAAGGAGAGCGTGCCTGGGGATAACGAGAGCGTGCTTGTGGATAGCGATAGCGTGTCTGGGGATAACGTTAGCGTGTCTGGGTATATCAAGAACATGCATAGGGATACAAAGAGCGTGTCTGTTGATTCGAGGAGCGTGCCTGGGGATACCAACAGTGTTCCTGGGGATACCAACCCTCTAAAGAACAAAAATTTGTTCCGTGGTTAACTGAAGGTAGATAAAAATTTGTTTACATTAACCTGACCTAAAATATATTTTTTTTTACTCAGGTTTTGAACGTGAAAAAACCGACTACCAATAAACTCGTAATAAACTGGCACAGTACACTCACAAGCATGAAAATAGCATTTTGATGTATGGATCGTGGTCCCGTCAAAATGTTATTGACATCACAGGTCAGATCAACAATGACGTGTGTATAATCATTATCACAATTTTTAAAGGGGATGGTAAGCCAGCGGAAGGCCTCGCTCAGTTGACCAAAAGCTCCAATGCCGGGTCGTCGTATAACTAAGACCTGCATCAGGAAACACTTGTGCTGTTTCCTGACAAATCTAACCCAACCCAACCCAACCCATGTAGAGGGTGTGGGACTGATTACAACTTCTTCACATCTCTAATGCTTCTTCTGCTTCCTCTGTAATTGACTAAGAAGTCTACAGTAAAAGCGAAATCTTTCGGAATAGAGAGACCTAAATTTTGCACTTGTATCTTACTTTAGGAAAGAACGAAAATTACATCTGTGGGGAAAAATAGATGTAAAATAGGATGACTATGTCTTCCTTAGGAAAAAGAAATGGGAGAACATGCTACGAAATTATTCGCAGAGGACAAAAAATTGGAAGACTAAAATTGGTGAAAGTTCATTCATAAGCAAACACCTCGGCCGCTCACCCGCTCACACCTCGGCCGCTCACACCTCGGCCTCTCACACCAGATTTTTCCTCAACATTTTTTGCTTACATACAACATAATCTCTTCGTATATTTCCCCATCATGAGTTACTGTGAGATATAAGTAAGTTCATTCAGGCGAGAGAGAGATATATCATAATCTACACTTTGAAAATCCTAGAAGGAATGGACCCGAATCTGCACACAGAAATCACTCCCTATGAAAGTAAAAGACTGGGCAGGCGATGCAAAATACCCCTAATGAAAAGTAGGGGCGCCATTGGTACACTAAGAGAAAACACCGTAAGTGTCCGGGGCCCAAGACTGTTCAACAGCCTCCCACCAATCATAGGAGGAATTACCAATAGGCCCCTGGCTGCCTTCAAGATTGAACTGGAAAGATACTTAAAGTCGGTGCCGCATCAGCCGGGCTGTGGTTCGTACGTTGGACTACGTGCGGCCAGCAGTAACAGCCTGGTTGATCAGGCCCTGATCCACCAGGCAACCTGGTCGTGGACCGGGCCGCGGGGGCGTTGATCCCCGGAATACCCTCCAAGTGGGTACAGGTACACATAAATAGTTACATAAATTATCAGAACATAGCATATGTGATGATTACCTAGGATAACCCAAAAAAGTCAGTGACTTATTTCCATTGGTGTCCATTGTGCTCCCGCTTAATAAAGCATGAATGGATACGAGAGATTAAAGCTGATTTTCTTGTTATCATTTACACGGAATAACAAGAAGTCACAATTTGCGAACGTTTGAACATAGCTGAGGAGAGGATGGTAAACAGTAATTTGGGGGAGTGATAGATTACCCCAAGAGAATCCAGGCGGAGGGTGGTATTTGCAAGAGCCGCTGAATGCTAACAAACTATGACAAACAATGAAAACGGGACACCACAGGCATAGGTAGCTCTTCTCCTGTGACAATGAGTGATTCTCTCTCTCTCTCTCCTCACTTCATTGCCACAGGAAGTAGCCAGGCATCACCACACAGTGCCACAGACAGAAGAGTGCCAGTCATCACCAGCTCCACAGACAGGAAACTGACAATCACCAGAGCCGCAGACAGAAGAGTACTAGTCATCACCAGAGCCACAGACAGAAGGGTGCCAGGCATCACTAGAGCCACAGGAGGCTGCCAGGCATCGCGTCCAGGAAACTACAATTCATTAAGTCTCTGGACATTTTTTTTCCATTAGCGATAATTGCTTCGTCGCCATTTAATGAGACGCTTGGCTAGTATATAGTTGGTGATACCTGTCTCGTTTGTAATTTTTGTCTGTGTCTAATATCTTGTCCCTGGATTTTCACAGTTTTGTATTCCTGCGGCGTGAATGCAGAGCTCTGTGTGTGTGTTCGTTTTATCAATGAGCGTATTTCTAACAAAAAGCCCACTCCCTTTTTTTATGCTGTGTGATTTCCTCTTACGTAAATAAAAGTGGTAGTGACCAAATTTATTAGATTTGTTGGGAAGTTTTATTTTTAATACGTGGTAATAAGGTTTAGTTTTTAAAATGCATTAGAATAAAATTTTATTCTTAATTATGTAGAATCTTTAAGTGCTTGAAAAAAGTGGGTGGAGGGAGAGAAAGGAGGAGGGAGAAGAAGGAAGGGCGGGAGAGAAAGAAGAGGAAAGTTAGTGTGCGTCAAGTCAGGAACCCAAGAATATATTTACTCTGAGGGAGGTTGAAAAAAAAAAAAAGGACGAGACTCCATATCTGTAGCATGGAAAATGTGACAGCAGGTTGCTGCTGTACCTGCGCTGATACTTTTTTTTTATTTCAGTAATAGAATTGGCTTGCTCTTGGTAAAAAAAAAGTACTGGCAAGAGTACAGTTGCTACCGCGAGGAGTCTGCATTGCAAAGTCTCCCTGTTCTACGCAGTGCCGCTGTCGAGGCCGCAAGGATAACATTTCGCACTGGTGGTGTTTGTTAAATTTCTCTTTGTGTGGAAACGGCTCTACCTGTGACCACTGTAGTGGTGTCCGCTACATAGAGATGAGTTCTTAATGTATGTAGTTGTTTCCTGGAAATATGTAGGAGTCTTAAACTCAATAGCTGTAGTCTGATTCTCTGTAGCCTGGACCTCTGTTACTTGAGACCTTGTAGCCTGAACCTCTGTAGCTGGAGCTTCTGTTGCCTAAACCCTTGTAGTTTGAAACTCTGTAACTTGAACCTCTGTAGCCTGAACCTCTGTAGCATAAACCTGTATACCTTTAACTTCTATAGCCTGAACCCTTGTAGCCTGAACCTCTATAGCCTGAAATTCTATAGCTTGAGCCTCCTCAGCCTGAACTTTCAGATCTACACACGTCTCTCGTAGTGGGAGAATCACCACCTGCGACTCTCAGTTGCACTCAAAAAAAAAAAAGTTATGAAATAATGAGGGCAGACCGACGAAAGATAAAGACGTGCAAATAAAAACGTTCCATTGCAATGGATGATGTTTTAACTATGTGACTCAAATTGCAGCACCAAGCTGCACCTTGCACATTAATTGAGTCATTTTTGCGTGCTCCTGCGGAAGGGAAGTCCGTAAAAAAGAAACTTACAATGTTTGTCAAGTGTTCCAACAGAGTTTTACAGCCGGAGAGGCGCCCGTCCTGTCCGACATGCATACTGCAGTAGCTGATGCTGAGGGTGAGAAGGGAAGGGAGGGAGGAGAGAAGGGTAGGAGAGGGAGGGACAAGAAAAGGGTAGGAGAGGGAGGGACAAGAAAAGGGTAGGAGAGGGAGGAAGGAGAGAGAAGGGTAGTAGAGGGAGGGAGGAAGGAGAGAAGGGTAGTAGAGGGAGGGAGGGAGGAGAGAAGGGTAGTAGAGAGAGGGAGAAGGGTAGTAGAGAGAGGGAGAAGGGTAGTAGAGAGAGTAGAGAAGGGTAGTAGAGAGAGGAGAAGGGTAGTAGAGAGAGTAGAGAAGGGTAGTAGAGAGAGGAGAGAAGGGTAGTAGAGAGAGGAGAGAAGGGTAGTAGAGAGAGGGAGAAGGAGAGAGAGAAGGGTAGTAGAGAGAGAGAGAGATAGGAATGATGGACAACAATCATTACTAATTATAATAATAATAATTTCTATAAGTACATGATACAACTTATATAGGCCTAGTTAACATCAGTGACATATTATATAGAAAACTCCTGGTTATGCAGAGCATTTCGGGCAACTTAGTCTAATTTTGTCCCCAGGATGCGACCCACACCAGTCAGCTAACACCCAGGTACCTACTTACTGCTAAGTTATCAGGGACAACAAGCGTCTTAAGGAAACACGCCCAGTGTTCCCACCCGTACCGGGGATCGAACCACGGACACTCCATGTACGAGCTGAGTGTGCTACCAACCGAGCTACGGGACACGTGATAAGGACCAGGTACAGTGCCTTGATAAGGACCACAGAGACTGAACCAGGCAGTGGTAAGGACCAATAACAGTGCAGGAAAGAGTACCAACCTGGAGGCTGAACCTGGGCAGATGTAGAGACCAGGAACAATGTCGGAGTGAGAAGCTACATAAAGATTTTGACTCGGGCACTGGTTAGTACAAGGTAAACTGACACAGTGTCAGGACAAGGACCCACCTGGAGACCGGACCTGCGCAGTGATGAAGACCTGGAACAGTGCATGGATAAGTACCAAGCTGAAGACTGGACCTGGACAGTGGTAAAAACCGGAAACAGTGCCGGGATAGAGACCCACCTGAAGACTGGACCCGGGCAGAGAGTTGCAGAAGCAGGTCTCTGGTGGTGTTCTCTGGTACTTCGGTGACATATTCTGGTCGCTCAAACTCCACGAAGTCGACTGCCAGACAACTTGGTCATGTTGCCAGAGAAAAAAGAGTCTGTCATTAGTAAGGAAATTGTATCAACAGAGGAGAGAGAGAGAGAGAGAGAGAAAAGAGAGAGAAGAGAGAGAAGAGAAGAGAGAGAAGAGAGAGAAGAGAAAGAAGAGAAAGAGAGAAAGAGAGAAGAGAAGAGAGAGAGAAGAGAGAAAGAGAGAGAAAGAGAGAAAGAGAGAGAAGAGAGAGAAAGAGAGAAAGAGAGAGAAAGAGAGAGAAGAGAGAGAAGAGAGAGAAAGAGAGAGAAAGAGAGAGAAAGAGAGAGAAAGAGAGAGAAAGAGAGAGAAAGAGAGAGAAAGAGAGAGAAAGAGAGAGAAAGAGAGAGAAAGAGAGAGAAAGAGAGAGAAAGAGAGAGAAAGAGAGAGAAAAATATGGGAAAGATAAGGGTAGGGAGAATAAGGTAAAGAAAGAGGGGAGAAAGAAGAAGAGGAAGAGGAAAAGTGAAAGAAAAGACACAGGGGGGAAGAAAGAGTAGGAAAATTGGTGAAAAACGTTGGAATAGAAAGAGAAAAGAAAAAAAAAAGATACGGAGGTAGGAAAAAAAGGAAAGATATTAGAAAAAGTTTGAAATATAATGAGAAACATATTTTAAAGGAAAGTTTCACGTGCATTTCAACAAGCTGCAAAATTCGTAAAAAAAAAAAATACATTTAGGCAATATTGATATGATATACAAATAAAGCCAGCAATGATTCAACAGTGGTATAAATGAAACGAATGTAAACACTGGGAAAACAGGGGGGAAATAATGTTAAAATGCGCACCAAGACAAATGTTAATTGAAAGGAATGTTTCCCCCTCGTGTGCTACATGTTAATGAAGATTAATTTACCGGTGATGGAAATGCATCTCTTCTTTCACTTTCTCTTTTTTTGCTCGATTTTAATCCCTCTTTTTTCCACCCTTTCACTTATCTTGTCCTCGGTTCCTTTTTTTTTCCCTTTCCTTTAATCTCTCGTCTTGAACCTTTTCTTTCATTCCCTTACCCTTTTTCCGTACCTTTTCTCATCTTTTGTAACCTATATACTACCCAACCTCTCCCCAATTTGTCCTGTTCCTTCCTTTACTTATCTCCCATGCCTCATCTCTCTATCTCATCTCTTCTTTACCTTCCCCCTCCTTTCCCCTCCCATCTCTTCTTCCCTCTTCCCCCCGCCCCTTGTTTTTTCTCTCTGTTCCTCTTACGCTTCTCCCCCCGGTGGAGGGGGTGAGACATAATTAGTCTGGGTGTGGAGTCAGGTGCGAACGCTCATTAAAAATCATGGAACCTGAACGTTTGTTTGTAATGCAATGTATAACTATTTGTGTGTGTGTGTGTGTGTGTGTGTGTGTGTGTGTGTGCGCGCGCGCGCGCGCGTGTCCTGACCAGATTTACATAATGGTGAGAGGCAGGAGAAAAATGGGGTCAGGAGGAGATATGAAGCCGATGAGCTGCGACTGAAAGATTAGAAGAGTGGGTACAGTGTGAAGATTTGTGCACGGAGAAATATAAAAAAATGGAGATAGTGAGTAAAGAAGCAAGCGTGTGTTTGAGACATTTTATAACTTGCAAAAACCACGTTGTTTGCCAGATAATCAGTATGACGGTGCAACAACGGCAACACCTGATGAGTACCTTGATCAAATACAGCCAGCCAGGTGTTGCACTTGTACCTATTTCCTCATCTTGCCGGTATTGTGTACCACTCTTGTCATGATGATGGAGACCTTACAAGCAGAAATCACGCTCTTAAAAATACGCAAATACAGTACGCGTTGAACTGACATCAAAATATTTGCGTCAAACGATACTTGACGACGAACCATAACTAAAAATAAAATAGTTTGCGTCCATGGAAGTTAAAATAATTTTTTCCATGAACTAGGCCACTTTTCCACACAATTTTCACACCGTGTTATCTAAACACGAAACATTTGAGGAGAGAGAGAAAAAAAAATGGCATTTCAATTTTACTTTTGAATTAGTTGATACATATTTTGGAAAAGCGACGTCGGTAATGAGTGGGTAATTGCGTGTTCCATTTTGGACTGGACGAGCCTAAATTGGTTCATTTCCTCCAGCATGATAAACCTGTCAGGAACCCCACAAAAAATAGGAAAAAAATTATCGACAATGATACCGAAGTAGTGTGTGTACTCACCTAGTTGTGGTTGCAGGGGTCGAGTCATAGCTCCTGGCCCTGTGTGTGTGTGTGTATTCGCCTATATGTGGTTGCAGGGGTCGTGTCACAGCTCGTAGTGTGTGTGTTTACTAGCCTAATTGTACTCACCTATTTGTGGTTGCAGGGGTCGAATCACTGCCCCTGGCCCCGCCTCTTCACTGGTCGCTACTAGTCCCACACACTACCTGCTCCATGAGCTTTATCATACCTCTTTTTAAAGCTATGTATGGATCCTGCCTCCACCACATCACTGTGTGTGTGTGTGTGTGTGCGCGCGTGTGTGTGTCTGTATCTGTGTACGTGCATCTACGACAAACAAACAGCGAGAAAAACAACATTTGGGTCTATCTTACCTTATATAAAAACTGCGTGGAAAAAAAAAGGCAGTTAACACTAAAAAGTTGAATATTCATTAAAATATTCACGGTATATACACGTCTTCATTAACACTTTCCCAGTACAGGACACTCCATAATTACACAAAAAAAAATCGCAATTTTCCACCTCGCATATTAACATGTTGAAACTTTAATAACATAACCCCTAAAAAAAAAAAGTTCCTACATTCATTCGTATTTAACAAATTCAACAAGTTTAACTGAAATTAAGATTTAATACGATACAGGTTATTTAAGTCAGTATTATTTGTAATGAGAGTTTAATTAGTAAAAATGCTAATTTTCACAGAGTAATAAAAGCGTCCATCACACTGTAAACTGATATCAAATTCAATCTCTTTCGAAATGTTTCAGTTCATGTTTGGTGGGGAAACATTTCTGGAAAATAAATAAAAAAAGGTAAACAAACCGGAGTGGTTGATGAACACGTGAAGTATGATGGTTGATGAACACGTGAAGTGTGATGGTTGATGAACACGTGAAGTGTGATGGTTGATGAACACGTGAAGTGTGATGGTTGATGAACACGTGAAGTGTGATGGTTGATGAACACGTGAAGTGTGATGGTTGATGAACACGTGAAGTGTGATGGTTGATGAACACGTGAAGTGTGATGGTTGATGAACACGTGAAGTGTGATGGTTGATGAACACGTGAAGTGTGATGGTTGATGAACACGTGAAGTGTGATGGTTTGACACGTGAAGTGTGATGGTTGATGAACACGTGAAGTGTGATGGTTGATGAACACGTGAAGTGTGATGGTTGATGAACACGTGAAGTGTGATGGTTGATGAACACGTGAAGTGTGATGGTTGATGAACGTGAAGTGTGATGGTTGATGAACACGTGAAGTGTGATGGTTGATGAACACGTGAAGTGTGATGGTTGATGAACACGTGAAGTGTGATGGTTGATGAACGTGAAGTGTGATGGTTGATGAACACGTGAAGTGTGATGGTTGATGAACACGTGAAGTGTGATGGTTGATGACACGTGAGTGTGATGGTTGATGAACACGTGAAGTGTGATGGTTGATGAACACGTGAAGTGTGATGGTTGATGAACACGTGAAGTGTGATGGTTGATGAACACGTGAAGTGTGATGGTTGATGAACACGTGAAGTGTGATGGTTGATGAACACGTGAAGTGTGATGGTTGATGAACACGTGAAGTGTGATGGTTGATGAACACGTGAAGTGTGATGGTTGATGAACACGTGAAGTGTGATGGTTGATGAACACGTGAAGTGTGATGGTTGATGAACACGTGAAGTGTGATGGTTGATGAACACGTGAAGTGTGATGGTTGATGAACACGTGAAGTGTGATGGTTGATGAACACGTGAAGTGTGATGGTTGATGAACACGTGAAGTGTGATGGTTGATGAACACGTGAAGTGTGATGGTTGATGAACACGTGAAGTGTGATGGTTGATGAACACGTGAAGTGTGATGGTTGATGAACACGTGAAGTGTGATGGTTGATGACACGTGGTGGATGGTTGATGAACACGTGAAGTGTGATGGTTGATGAACACGTGAAGTGTGATGGTTGATGAACACATAAAAAACTCCAACGTTTAGCATCGTGGAAATACCACCTTTATCAGCGTGGGGATACCACCGTCATCAACATGGGGCTACCACCGTCATCAACATGGGAATACCACCGTTATCAGCGTGGGGATACCACCGTTATCAGCGTGGGGATACTACCGTTATCAACGTAGGGATACCACCGTTATTAATGTGGGGATACCACCGTTATCAGCGTTGGAGTACCACCATTATCAGCGTGGAAATACTATAGTTATCAATGTGGGGATACCGTTATCAGCGTCGGGATACCACCGTTATCAGCGTGGAAATACCAACGTTATCAACATGGGAATACCAACGTTATCAGCGTGGGGATACCAACGTTATCAGCGTGGGGATACCAACGTTATCAGCGTGGGGATACCAACGTTATCAGCGTGGGGATACCAACGTTATCAGCGTGGGGATACCAACGTTATCAGCGTGGGGATACCAACGTTATCAGCGTGGGGATACCAACGTTATCAGCGTGGGGATACCAACGTTATCAGCGTGGGGATACCAACGTTAGCAGCGTGGGAATACCAACGTTAGAAGCGTGGGAATACCAACGTTAGTAGAGTGAGGATACCAACGCAAATAAGCATTACCACTAGCATAGCATAGACAGGTTGCGTTTGTGTGTGTTTGTATGTGTGTGTGTTTGTATGTGTGTGTGTTTGTATGTGTGTGTGTTTGTATGTGTGTGTGTTGTACGTGTATTCACCTAATTGTGGTTGCAGGGGTCGATTCATAGCTCCTGGACCCTCCTCTTCACTGGTCGCTACTAGGTCACTCTCCCTGCTCCATGAGCTTTATCATACCTCTTCTTAAAGCTATGTATGGATCCTGCCTCCACTACATTACTCTCCAGATTGTTCCACTTCCTGACAACTCTGTGACTGAAGAAGAACTTTCTAACATCCCTGTGACTCATCTGAGTCTTCAACTTCCTTGTCAATTCCTCTCAGTATTTTATATGTCGTTATCATGTCATCCCTATCTCTCCTGACCTCCAGTGTCGTCAGGTCGATTTCCCTTAACCTCTCCTCGTATGATGACATACCCATTAGCTCCGAGTCTAGTCTTGTAGCCAGACTTTGCAATTTCTTTAATTTCTTGACGCGCTTGACCAGGTGTGGATTCCATACTAGTGCTGCATACTCCAATATAGGCCTGACTTACACGGTGTACGAAGTCTTGAAAGATTCCTTACTGAGGTATCGGAAGGCTATTCTTAGGTTCGCCAGGCGCCCATATGCTGCAGGAGTTATTTGGTTGATGTGCGCCTCAGGAGATGTGCTCGGGATTATACTCACTCCAAGATCCTTTTCCTTGAATGAGGTTTGCAGTTTTTGGACACCCCTAGCCTGCATTCTGTCTGCGGTCCTCTTTGACCTTCCCACTTGGTGGGGTTAAACTCCAAAAGCCAGTTGCTGGACCAGGTTTGGAGCCTGTCCAGATACCTTTGTAGTCCTACCTGATCCTCATCCGATTTAATTCTTCGCATTAGCTTCTCATCGTCTGCAAACAGGGACACCTCTGAAGCTCTGTCTTTCGTCATGTCATACACATATACCAGAAATGGCACCAGCCCTAGGACTGACTCCTGTGGAACCCCGCTCGTCACACGCGCTCATTCTAACACCTCGTCACGTACCATAACAAGTTGTTTCCTTTCCGTCAGGTTTTCTCTGATCCATTGCAGTGCCTTCCTTGTTATACCTCCCTGCTCCTCCAGCTTTTGCACTAATCTCTTGTGTGGAACTGTGTAGAAAGCCTTCTTACAATCCAAGAAAATGCAATCTACCCACAACCCTCTCTCTCTCTCTCTTAATTCTGTCACATTGTCGTAAAACTCTAGAAGGTTTGTGACACAGGATTTCCCTTCCATGAAACTGTGCTGATTATAGTTTAAAAGCTCATTCCTTTCTAGGTGCTCCACCACTCTTCTGATAATCTTCTCCATGACTTTGCATACTATACATGTCAGTGACAGGTCTGTAGTTTAATGATGTCTGTCTGTCTCCTTTCTTAAATAATGGGACTTTGTTTGCTGTCTTCCACACCTCAGGTATTTGCCTTGTTTGAGTGTGTGTGTGTGTGTGTACTCATATGTGTTTGGTTACAGGGGTCGAGTCACTGTACTCTCCTAATTGTGGCTGCAGGGGTCGAGACTCAACTCCTGGCCCCACCTCTTCGCTGTCCGCTACTGGGTCTCTGCTCTCCCTGCTCCATGAGCTTTATCATACCTTGTCTTAAAACTATGTATGGTTCCTGCCTCCACTATATCGTTCGCTAGACTATTCCACTTTCTGACTACTCTATGACTGAAGAAATACTTCCTAACATCCCTTTGACTCATCTGAGTCTTCAGCTTCCAGTTGTGCCCCCTTGTTTCTGTGTTCCTTCTCTGGAACATCCTGTCACTATCTACCTTGTCGATTCCCCGCAGTATTTTGTATGTCGTTATCATGTCTCCTCTAACCCTTCTGTCCTCCAGTGTTGTTAGTCCTATTTCCCTCAACCTTTCTTCATAGGACAGTCCCCTGAGTTGTGGAACTAGCCTAGTCGCAAACCTTTGCACTTTCTCTAATTTCTTGACGTGCTTGACCAGGTGTGGGTTCCAGACTGGTGCTGCATACTCTAGTATGGGCCTGACGTACACGGTGTACAGTGTCTTGAACGATTCCTTGTTAAGGTAACGGAACGCTAATCTTAGGTTTGCCAGTCGCCCATATGCTGCCGCGGTTATCTGGTTGATGTGTGTTTCCGGAGACGTGCTTGGTGTTATACTCACCCCAAGGTCTTTCTCCTTTGATGAGGTTTGTAGCCTTTGTCCACCTAGCCTGTACTCTGTCAGCGGTCTTCTTTGCCCTTCTCCGATCTTCATGACTTTGCATTTGGTGGGGTTAAATTCGAGAAGCCAGTTGCTAGACCAGATGTCAAGCTTGTCCAGGTCTCTTTGAAGTCCTGCTTGGTCTTCATCCGATGTGATTCTCCTCATTAATTTCACATCATCTGCGAAAAGAGACACTTCTGAGTCTATCCCGTCCGTCATGTCATTCACATATAGCAAGAATAGCACTGGTCCTAGGACTGACCCCTGCGGTACACCGCTCGTCACAGGCGCCCACTGTGATACCTCATCACGCACTATGACCCGTTGTTGTCTCCCTGTGAGGTATTCCCTGATCCATTCCAGTTCCCTTCCTGTTATACACGCTTGGTCTTCCATCTTCTTTACTAATCTCATGTGAGGAACTGTCAAAGGCCTTCCTGCAGTCCAAGAAAATGCAGTCAACCCACCCTTCTCTCTCTTGCCTTACCTCTGTTACTTTATCATAGAACTCGAGGAGGTTTGTTACACAGGATTTGCCTTCCCTGAATAAGTGCTGTCTGGCGTTGATTATCCTGTTCTGCTCCAGATGCTCCACCATTCTTTTCCTGATGATTTTCTCCAAGACTTTGCACACTATACACGTAAGTGACACCGGTCTGTAGTTTAGTGCCTCTTTTCTGTCTCCTTTTTTAGAGATGGGGACTACGTTGGCCTTTTTCTATATCTCAGGTAGCTGCCCAGTTTCAAGGGATGTGTTGAAAATTTTGGTAAGTGGCACACTCAGAACCTCAGCTCCTTCCCGAAGGACCCATGGTGAGATATTGTCCGGACCCATCGCCTTTGAGGTATCAAGGTCACTGAGTAACTGCTTCACCTCCCCCTCAGATGTGTGTATGCCACTGTCCGCCAGTCCTGCCAGTGTGTGTGTGTGTGTGTGTTTGTGTGTGTGTAAATACATCAGTAGGTGGTAAATATTTTATTCCGACAAATATTAATCTGATCTACCAACACAGTGTCAGATGACCCAGCATGAGAGTGGCTATGTAAGCTTTCAGGCTGCTAGCAGCAATAGTCTGGTTGCCCAGGCAATCAATCAGAAATAAACTGGTCCTTAGGCAGGGCTCAGAATGACTCTTGAAACAGGTCATTGGAATGTGATAGGAAAAGTGGCAAGTCAGTCCCAAGTAGTGCCTAGTCAGGTCGCCAGATGAGGTGCCAGGTCAGGTCGCCAGGTGAGGTGCCAGGTCAGGTCGCCAGGTGAGGTGCCAGGTCAAGTCGCAAGGTGAGGTACCAGGTAAGGCCGCAAGTCGCGGTGCCAGGTCAGGTTGCAGGTCGAGGTGCCAGATCAGGTTGCAGGTCGAGGTGCCAGGTTAGGTTGCAGGTTGAGGTGCCAGGTCAGGCCTTTAAGGCGAAGTGCCAGGTCAAGTCGCAAGTCAAAATGTCAGGTCGTCACGTCGTAGATAAGACACTTAGACAAGTTTAAAACAACGTCTTCAAGACAGTGTTCTCGCGTTCCTGGACTATTTTTTCAAGCAACTGAGATCTTATCTGCTCGCGAAGTTATTTTTCGCTCCAGTAAGAAAAATATAAACGTTCAAATTCGAACGTTTCCTATTTTTACCTGGCCATCTTGTCGCCAGACCTATCTCAACCTAATTTACCTAATTGTAGTTATTTCTACCTTCTCATAGATTAATGTAACTTAAACTAAAGCAACTTAAAAACAAAAATGATGAAAAACAGGAAACGTCGAAAAACTGACGTTAGGTAAAACGTCAATAATTTGGTTGATAAACGAGACTGTTTTGCCCCAAGAATGTCGACGCTTCTGCCCTGCCTCCAGACATCCTAAGAATATAATCTTCATCAAACACTTTAACAATAAAGGATCGTGTTGAATTACAGACAATGTTCCCGTTTTCAACACCAGCCCCTCAGCCTTCCACGTTATACTACAAAGGTGTCGGTGTTGTAGTCTTCAACACCAGCGCCTCAGCTTTCCTGTTATACTACAAAGATGTCGGCGTTGAAGTCTTCAACATCTCCTGCCAAACTACAAGGGTAAAAACACGCATCAAACGTTGTGTTAACTTTGTTTTTAGCCGCTGGTAAATCTTTTGATCATGTATTAAGCTGTGTGTGTGTGTGTGTGTGTGTGTGTGTGTGTGTGTGAGAGAGAGAGAGAGAGAGAGAGAGAGAGAGCTTGTGCGTGCGTTCGTGTTTGTGTATTCTGGTGCGTTTGGACATGAGCAAGCTTAGGAATGTCAGTCTTCACAAAAATTCATTAACTTCAGAGAATCAAGAGGAAAAGAATGCCCTTGGGAGGTGAACATTGACGGTGAACATGAGAGAAGAGGCACCACTGACATGAAGAGAGGAGGGGGGGGGGGAGACGGGTGAAGGCATCACAAACATGAAAAGAAGGGTGGAGGGGAGGTACCACTGACATGAAAGGAGGGTTGGAAAGAATACGCCAACTCAAACGGAAAATGGTTGGTGGTGAAGGTAACACCAAGAGGGAGAGGAGAGTTGGTGGTGAAGGTAACACCAAGAGGGAGAGGAGAGATAGAGTGATACCTGAGGTGAGATTAACACTAGCAACTTTGCACGTTATCCTGAGCAGGGTTGCCAGATGAACACAACAGCTTATGGCCAAAATTTAAAGAAAATATGGCCAAAAATGGTCACTTTGGAAAAGTATTAGGCCAAAAATATGGCCAAAGATATAAAATGATTGAATTGTGTGAATTAACATACCAACAACTTACAGTGAAACGCATCTGTTAAATTGACAGAACTTCCTGAAGATATTGAATATCTTGTTCTTTTTCTGCAGTCGAGTCGTAAAGGGTTTTGCTGTTGTGCATTTGCAGCATTTCGCGAGTACATTTGAAGTTTTGCCAGCACATATTGTTATCACTTAAGAATGAACGGATTCTTACAACTGAATCCAACAGTTTAATTTGCATCCTGTTTCTGGGTTTAGTTTTGATAGATGTTAGGGCATAATTCATCAGTTCTTTAAAATTATTAAGTTTAGATACTGTTTACCAAATTTCTAAAGCTTCCTTAGGGATTCCATCTTGTTTGAAGTTTTCTTCTTCATTCCAGGTAACAAGGCTAATTTTTCTGTATAGGTCTTCGACTACATCAACATCGTCTATTAGTTGGAAAAATGGCAGATCAGAAAATTTTCCCTTTTCTGTTTGGCTTAGAATAACAGTAGGATTTAAAAGTGACAGACCTTTAAATATATAAGGTGAGTCAGAGAGCCGCTTGTTCACTTGATTCAATGATTCTTGAAGCTTGGATTGGCACCTAAATTTCACAGGCTTTATTTTATTATTTTCTTGTTCCATATTAGGAGAAGTGTTAAAGCTGGTCAAGTACATCCTAATTTCTTGATCAAATTTAATTCCAAAGTCTACATTTTCTACTATTTTGCATTTTCCATCATCGTTGTACAGCCTGTGATAGATTATCTGTGTGTGTGTGTGTGTGTGTGTGTGTTTGTGTGTGTGTGTGTGTGTATGTGTGTGTATGTGTATGTGTGTGCAGTTCTTTGGCAAGATCGTAAAGATCAACACAGGTTTGCTGGAACTAATCATTAAGCATTTCGAACTTTTTAACAATGGGAGTAGCAAATACAAAGTAAAAATATCCTATGTTGTAACATGTGTTTTATCAACGTTGTCTTATACCTTGTATACTGACCTCCAGCAGCCAGCCTTACAATGAGATAACAATATTAAACTAAGTAAACAATGCGTGTGATTTGAAATATTTGTAAAAATTGCCAAATTAGTGGCCACATTTGCATAAAGGGCCAAACTGATTTTTTCATGGCCACATAGCTCAAAAAATGGCCAAATTTCACTATATTGGCCATGAAATGGCCAATCTGGCAACCCTGATCCTGATGGGCTGAGAGACTTCGCCGGAAGGTTGACCCACATCCATAAAAAAACAATTATGCTGCTTGCTGAATTCCTTTCAACTTACCCTCGCTACAGCTGAGTGTGTATGGCCGAGGTTCGACATCCAGACCAGGAAACATTTATCAATGGTTTCAATACACAGACCCAACTTAACCTGGCTTGGAGGGATATAAATTTAAATTAAGGGTAACGAGATTGATTAGGTCTCACACCCTCGTCCTCTGTTATCGGACCCTTCCATTTACCACAGACGAAATTAAACTCCAAAAATGATACCAGAGAGTGACTGGTTCACTTTATGGTCACTAAAGATGATTGCAATAATATTCTCGTTGAATTTGAACTCGCCTGAATTCGCCTGGGAAAGAAGTTATCTCTTACAATTTACTTGGATTGCTCTCTCAAGTGTCAGGAAATACCTGACTTAAATTATAAATCGTTAGCGATGCAACCGGGAGCTCACTTAATCATGAACCAACAGTCTCATCCTTCCCATTCCAAAACTCAATAAAAAATGTTTCTCGCCCAATATCTCTCACTAGCTGCCAGTGTAAAACATTGGGAAATATGGTGGGAAATCGTCTCATGCACAGAAACATTTTTTTTTTTTGACCTACCAGCTACATTCTTTCATGTATGGAGAGAATGTGCATCACTGAATAACCACCTTATTCACACTGTACAATGAAAATTTCGACACAGTCTTCCTTGATCTTAAAGCTGCATTTGACATTGTTGTATTTGGAACTGCCAGAATGGCTAATACTCTGGATTAAGGGATAATTTTGTTCCACAGAGATACATCCGTATTGTTTCGGGGGTTTAGAATTGTAAATAAATACTTTGAAATAGGAAACCCACAAGAGAGGGTTTCTCAGTTCCATCTTATTCAACATCCTAATTAATGTTCTATTAAATGTTATACCCAGGCAGCTTTGTTGCCTTTGTACAGCAGTTGTGTTGTCTTGGTGCAACATTCTCCAGCACCCCAAACATCCTAAATATCTGTCAGATTCGTGTCAGGAACTGGAGTTAATCATCTCTGCTTAGAAAAACAAACTGCTTAATAAGCGTCCTCTCATACAAGGAGGGTCAGTCTGCACGATTCAGTTGTATGATGGGTCTCGGTTTGAATGTGTGTCTAAAGACATATGTACCTGGGAATTGAGATCACTTTATCTGGACTTCGTAGACTAGACTTTTCGGCAGTACAAAAAGAGGCTGGGAGCACTAAGGGCTGTGGTAAAGTTTCATCTCAGTTATAGTGCTAATGTTTATATATATATATATATATATATATATATATATATATTATATATATATATATATATATATATATTATATATATTATGCCGCACCTCTGCTTGCTCTTGTGTCAGACACTAACATTAGAATGCATGAAAAACTGCAGACCTTAGCGATATTCGAAGCAAAAGAGATCGTATCAGAGAAAGAAAGATCCTCAATGGCGTTAATATGCTGAAGCGAACGTGTACAGAACATTGCGTACAAACCGTCCAAACTTACCAGAGATGAGCACCTTTCTTAATGGATCACAAAACATGGAACTGACCTCCAAGCGAACCAAATACATGATCTGTGTCAAGTAATAAAGTGACACTTCCCTGCATCATAGAAAATTACCGATTTCAAAAAGACTTTCAATTAACTTTCCCACGCAAAGAACATTATTAGATCACGAAAAAAAAGCTTCGTCTTGAGGTCAAGTATTAAGCACTAAGGTGTATAGATGCCATAGTCACAGCATTCTCTTTCACAAATTATGTATATTAATGACTGTGTTTACCAACCCACTGGTGCAGCTGGTATTGACGTTGTTGCTGATAGAAAATGGAGAACGCTTCTACAGTGAGACTTCTACAGTGAGACTTCTACAGTGAGACTTCTACAGTGAGACTTCTACAGTGAGACTTCTACAGTGAGACATCTACAGTGAGACTTCTACAGTGAGACATCTACAGTGAGACATCTACAGTGAGACATCTACAGTGAGACTTCTACAGTGAGACTTCTACAGGGAGACTTCTACAGGGAGACTTCTACAGGGAGACTTCTACAGTGAGACTTCTACAGTGAGACTTCTACAGTGAGACTTCTACAGTGAGACTTCTACAGTGAGACTTCTACAGTGAGACTTCTACAGTGAGACTTCTACAGTGAGACTTCTACAGTGAGACTTCTACAGTGAGACTTCTACAGTGAGACTTCTACAGTGAGACTTCTACAGTGAGACTTCTACAGTGAGACTTCTACAGTGAGACTTCTACAGTGAGACTTCTACAGTGAGACTTCTACAGTGAGACTTCTACAGTGAGACTTCTACAGTGAGACTTCTACAGTGAGACTTCTACAGTGAGACTTCTACAGTGAGACTTCTACAGTGAGACTTCCACCTTCAAACTGAACTATTTTCACTCATATGTGTCCATATATCTAAAGTTAACACTGTCGCTGTAAGTTATTCTCCATCTATAAATGCCCTTAGCTCAACTAGTGACAACTTTGACACACACACACTCGTAGAATTATTGAAAGGAGAGTTAAAGTATGCCTTTTGTTGATTCCCTGCCCCTCAAAGGAGGTTCCTTGACGCTGGTGAGGGGCTCTTGATCTAGATCTGTGTTCCAGTGCCCTGAATTAAGCCTGAATACCTTCCTTCCCCCACAGGCGCTGTATAATCCTACGGGTTTAGCGTTCCCCCATGATTATAATAATTATAATGTTGATTCCCTGTCACTTTGTCCTTCAGTTACATAATAAAACCGATCAGTTGTTAAAGACGTTTACCATAAGGGAGGAAGCAGCTCACAATTCCGTGCTGTCAACTAGTACGTTTAGAACAATGATATTAAAAAAAATATATATAAAAGTGAACTTCATTGACTGACAGAGGGAGACTGACACGAGTCGATCAATCTATTGAACTACCATTCAAGAGCAGTCCCGTGCTCTTGTATTGTAGTACAGAGTCCTAGTTATCTATACTGCCCAGATTTAGCTAGGCTATAGTTACCTCTAAGAGTTTTCACCACCAGCTGATGTAGAGCCAACTAAATGCAAACTTTGCCAGTGGAGTTACTATCACACTGATTCATTATGTACCTGAATGTGGAGACTATAATGTTTATAGAGAAGACTCGCTCATAATTGTACAAGAAAAGTTAGTATTATATCCACACTATTATATGATCAGCAGTTTAAAAAAATATAATGACTACGCCCCTTGTAAATAAATCTAAATTTTTCTGTGACTGAAGTTATGACTGAAAAACCTATTACTAAAGTTAACAAACTTTTAAATAGTTTATTACCACTGCAATCTGCTTAGTTCTCGGTGTTGGGACCTAGTCCCTGGATCAGTTATTATTTATAAATTATTATTATTATTATTATTATTATACCACTGTAATGTTTGGACTGCCGCCCAGAGGATGCATAATATAACTATCCAATCACCAATGTTATTCCTCCTGAAAAGTTTGCGTGTCCTATTCTTTGCTGAACATTTTTTATTGGCTATTGTTCTTAATGAACAAAGTTATTTTAACTGAACCAATAATACCATGTAACTCTCATTTCCAAAATTTATAATGTTTACACGAGACGAGCACTTTCATATCAAATTCAAAATTTGACTTTCCGATCGCATGTAACAGGAAGGGGAAAGGATCGAGCCTTGAATAGTCTTTGCCAATACGCTGACAGGAAAGTGGACAAAGACAGACGTATGCATGACAAACCTTTATTTGCAGTCCCCCGCACAACCTGAACCCGTCAAGGGAGTTAGGGGATTTTAATGTAAGGAATTGAACCCTCTCTTTCCTTCCTCAAACCTGATTACCTTCCTATCCCTGGACACTACATGATCCTTAGAGGATTAACGCTTCCCCAGAAATGTAATATTAATGCATGACTTGTATCTTCGTCCACTTTCACGGCGCTAAGGTAATATCTCACATTTCATGATTTTTAATTTAGAGGAGAGGTGTGTGCTGCACGATGTCATGTCTGCTCGCAATTAGCGGACGGAGGATCGAAACTTCAATACCTTGTGCTAGTTGACCTGCAAGGGCTTACTTCTTCAAGTGAATAATAATAATACTAGAAATAGTAACAATAATAGTAACAGTAATACTAGGAATAATACTAGTACTACTACTACAACTAATAATAGTAATAGCAATAATACTATTACTACTAATAATAATAGTTATAGTACTACTATTGCTAATAATATTACATACAGTAATAATAATAGTAATAATTTGATTCAGCTATATTTTCTGTCTAAACATTTTTGCTTCACTCGCTCCCCACACTCCGCCTGTCCCGAGAGTTCAACCTGTCTTTTAACATCGTCTGATTTTTTTTCGGCTTTTCCTTGAAGGTATTAGAAAGTTTTCTTTTGTTTTTCGAATCAAAATGATCAGTTCTCGAGTTTTTCGAAGTTGTTGATAAACTTGAGACGTCATCGCAGCACCACCGCGATGACTTGTGTTGGGACTGACTGGGAGAAAGAGGAACCCAGGTGTGTTGGGACTGACTGGGAGAAAGAGGAACCCAGTTGTGTAGGGACTGACTGGGAGAAAGAGGAACCCAGGTGTGTAGGGACTGACTGGGAGAAAGAGGAACCCAGGTGTGTAGGGACTAACTGGGAGAAAGAGGAACCCAGGTGTGTTGGGACTGACTGGGAGAAAGAGGAACCCAGTTGTGTAGAGACTGACTGGGAGAAAGAGGAACCCAGGTGTGTAGGGACTGACTGGGAGAAAGAGGAACCCAGGTGTGTTGGGACTGACTGGGAGAAAGAGGAACCCAGGTGTGTAGGGACTGACTGGGAGAAAGAGGAACCCAGGTGTGTAGGGACTGACTGGGAGAAAGAGGAACCCAGTTGTGTAGAGACTGACTGGGAGGAGAAAAAGAATCCAGGGGTTCTGACACTGTGTCAGAACTTATTAGGAGACGAAAATGGGGACCAGAGTTTGAATAGACTAGGGCGAAGATCTGTGTGTGTACTCACCTAATTGTACTCGCCTAATTGTGGTTGCAGGGGTCGAGACTCAGCTCCTGGCCCCGCCTCTGCGCTGTCCGCTACTGGGTCTCTGCTCTCCATGAGCTTTATCATACCTTGTCTTAAAACTATGTATGGTTCCCGCCTCCACTATATCGTTCGCTAGACTATTCCACTTCCTAACTACTCTATGGCTGAAGAATTGCTTCCTAACATCCCTTTGACTCATCTGAGTCTTCAGCTTCCAGTTGTCCCCCCTTGCTTGTGTGTTCCCTCTCTGGAACTTCCTGTCACTATCTACCTTGTCGATTCCCCGCAGTATTTTGTATGTCGTTATCATGTCTTCTCGAACCCTTCTGTTCTCCAGTGTTGTTAGTCCTATTTCCCTCAACCTTTCTTCATAGGGCAGTCCCCTGAGTTGTGGAACTAACCTTGTCGCAAACCTTCGCACTTTCTGTAATTTCTTGACATGCTTGACCAGGTGTGGGTTCCAGACTGGTGCTGCATACTCTAGTATGGACATAACGTACACGGTGTACAGTGTCTTGAACGATTCCTGGTTAAGGTAACGGAACGCTAATCTTAGGTTTGCCAGTAGTCCATATGCTGCCGCGGTTATCTGGTTGATGTGTGTTTCCGGAGACGTGCTTGGCGTTATACTCACCCCAAGGTCTTTCTTCTTTGATGAGGTTTGTAGCCTTTGTCCACCTAGCCTGTACTCTGTCAGCGGTCTTCTTTGCCCTTCTCCGATCTTCATGACTTTGCATTTGGTGGGGTTAAATTCGAGAAGCCAGTTGCTAGACCAGATGTCAAGCTTGTCCAGGTCTCTTTGAAGTCCTGCTTGGTCTTCAGCCGATGTGATTCTCCTCATTAATTTCACATCATCTGCGAAAAGAGACACTTCTGAGTCTATCCCGTCCGTCATGTCATTCATATATAGCAAGAATAGCACTGGTCCTAGTACTGACCCCTGCGGTACACCGCTCATCACAGGCGCCCACTGTGATACCTCATCACGCACCATGACCCGTTGTTGTCTCCCTGTGAGGTATTCACTGATCCATTCCAGTGCCCTTCCTGTTATACACGCTTGGTCTTCCATCTTCTTTACTAGTCTCATGTGAGGAACTGTGTCAAAGGCCTTCCTGCAGTCCAGGAAAATGCAGTCAACCCACCCTTCTATCTCTTGCCTTACCTCTGTTACTTTATCATAGAACTCGAGGAGGTTTGTTACACAGGATTTGCCTTCCCTGAATAAGTGCTGTCTGGCGTTGATTATCCTGTTCTGCTCCAGATGCTCCACCATTCTTTTCCTGATGATTTTCTCCAAGACTTTGCACACTATACACGTAAGTGACACCGGTTTGTAGTTTAGTGCCTCTTTTCTGTCTTCTTTTTTAAAGTTGGGGACTACATTGGCCTTTTTCCATATCTCAGGTAGCTGCCCAGTTTCAAGGGATGTGTTGAAAATTATGGTAAGTGGCACACTAAGAACCTCAGCTCCTTCCCGAAGAACCCACAGGGAGATATTGTCCGGACCCATCGCCTTTGAGGTATCAATGTCCCTGAGTAACTGCTTCACCTCCCCCTCAGATGTGTGTATGCCCTCCAGCACTCGATACATCTCTTGTTGGTGACGCACCCCGTCCTGTCTACCCAGCTGACTTCCTGCCTCCACTGTGAATACTTCCCTAAACCTCGAGTTGAGCTCCTCACATACCTCTTGATAATTACTTGTGAGTTCCCCATCTTCCCTCCTCAGCCTTATCACCTGGTCCTTGACTGTTGTCTTCCTTCTGATGTGGCTGTACATCAGTTTCGGGTCAGACTTGACTTTCGATGCTATGTCGTTTTCGTACTGTTTCTGGGCCTTCCTCCGTACCTGTGCATACTCGTTTCTAGCTCTTCGACTAATCTCCTTGTTTGCTCGGGTTCTTTGTCTTCTGTATCTTTTCCATTCTCTGGCACTCTGAGTCTTCGTCTCCCTGCATCTTTGGGTAAACCAGGGGCTGTGTGTGTGTGTGTGTGTGTGTGTGTGTGTGTGGCGCGTGTGCGCGTACTTAACTGTTCGTGGTTGCATGGGTCGAGTCACATCTCCTGGCCACGCCTCTTCGTTGGTCGTTACTAAATTTACTCTCTCCCTGCTCCAAGAGCTTTATCGTACCTCTCTTTAAAGCTCTGTATGAATCCTGCCTCCACTACGTCATTCTCCAGATTGTTCCACCTCCTGATAACTCTAAAGAAATTCTTCCTGTGACTCATCCGAGTTTTCATCTTTACAACTTCTTGCTGTGACCCCTTCTTGCTGTGACCCCTTCTTGCTGTGACCCATCTCTGAAACACCGTCCTTATTCACCTTGTCAATTCCTCTCAGTATTTTATACGTCGTTATCCTGTCCCTCCTATCTGAATAAACTAGGAGGAAGATCAGCTTTGTACTCACCTATTTGTGGTTGCAGGGGTCGAGTCATAGCTGCTGGCCCCGCCTCTTCACTGCTTGCTACTAGGTTCTCTCTCTCCCTGCTCCATGAGCTTTATCAAACCTAGTCTTAAAACTATGTATGGTTCCTGCCTCCACTATGTCGCTTTCTAGGCTATTCCACTTCCTGACAACTCTATGACTGAAGAAATACTTCCTAACATCCCTTTGACTCATAGGAGTCTTCAACTTCCAATTGTGACCCCTTGTTTCTGTGTCCCCTCTCTGGAACATCTTGTCTCTGTCCACCTTATCTATTCCTCGCAGTATTTTATATGTCGTTATCATGTCTCCCCTAACCCTCCTGTCCTCTAGTGTCGTCAGGCCGATTTCCCTTAACCTTTCTTTGTAGAACAATCCCCTTAGCTCTGGGACTAGTCTTGTTGCAAACCTTTGCACTTTCTCTAATTTCTTGACGTGCTTGACCAGGTGTGGGTTCCAAACTGGTGCTGCATACTCCAGTATGTAGTGTGTGTGTGTGTGTGTGTGTGTGTGTGTGTGTGTGTGTGTGTGTGTGTGTGTCACAACTGATTTCAGGGAAGAAAATAATTTAGTTGGGGGAAAAAAACTGTTGCAACTGGTGTGATGGATTAAAAGTGGCCGGGGGGAAGGCTGGTTTGTGATGGAGGGGGTAAGAAGGAGGTGGAAGAAAGAAAAGTAGGGATGTGAGAGGGTGGGGTGAGAGGGTGAGGAAGAATAAAACAAATTGCTGCAAAGAGGGTTGGTAGAGAATGTGGAAAATTATGGGCATTTGAAGAGAGAGAAAAAAGTATGAGGGGGAGAATAAAAGTGTCTAGAGATGAAACAGAAAAGGTAAACAGGGGCAAATAAAGATGAATGTGTGGGAAGGAGGGGGGCAGTTGGGCAGCTGGAACGCACGCCTCCTTCTTAGAGGTGAGCATTACACTACTCTCCCCACGGCTATTCAGGTGATAGACTCGCTTGATTAAATAATTAAAATGTAAGAAAACTACGCTTAAGGCAGAAAGGGTCTTTACATTATGAAAGCCACCATTACGTGTTATAAAAAGAATGAGAGAAGGAAGGGTTAGTGAAGTAAGAGATGGAAAGTAATAGAGTAATAAAATGAAGGGTGGGAGAAAGAGCTGGCTCAAGTGTATGTAGGGGGGATGGAAAGAACAAGAAATAATTACAATATGCTTTTCATATATATATATATATATATATATATATATATATATATATATATATATATATATATATATATATATATATATATATATATATATATATATATATATATAATCTTTGAGGGCAATTGGGAATATTTTGTTTTAACATTGAGTATATACCATCCCCTTACTAATATTAATTTCATCAGTGGATAAATCAGAGGATTTTTCTAAATTACAAATGGCTTTTGCAATTTCAACATTATTAAGTTTTTTTGAAGTTGCAAAACTTAAACCGAAACCAAGAGCAGCAGTTGAATTCGAAGTAAATAACTCATTTTAAATTTACAGAAAACCTACAAATAATTGTTCCTATGTACACTATTACTCTTCAATCAAGATAGAGTTAAAGTGTCGGTTTTTTCTTCAATGTTTTTGAGAGCTTTACGTATTTGTAGTCCAGAGTTCATAGATGAAGAAATCTCTAAAATTTATGAAATAGCTAATGATTTAAAATACCCAAGAAACATAATTGATAAATCTTTTAAAATAGCTAGGAATACTTTTACAATCCAAAAAGGGACAACCAACCTTATTCAACCAAAAATATGTTGGTTCTCCCTTACCATGAAAACTTGATTGATATGCCTTCCTTTCTTAAGAATTTTAATATCAAAGTTGTATTTAAAAATCTTGATACAGTAAAAAGACTTTTTGATAAAAATTCAAAATGCTGACGGATGTGTCTATAAGATTCCCAAAATATGTGATAAAGTTTATTATAGTCAAACTGGTAAAAGTCTTGAACTAAGATTAAAACAACATAAATATAGCATTAGAACTGGACAAGATTCTAATGCTCTATTTATTCATGTGAAGATTTTAACCATCCAATTGATTTTCAAAATGCTGAGAAGGTTGTATCAAGCAGTCCATGGTTGAGAGAAATATAATAGAATCATGTTTCATTAAAAGCAGTTTTGTAAAATAATATGAATATTTCTTTTGGTTTTATATAAATTGGATTCATTTATAATTAATAAAATTTAGGAAGAATTTAATGATAAATTGGACTAATCTTAATTCTTGGGAAGAGTTTCAGGTCCTTTCTTATGTTCCTCTTCACAGAGTCGTGACATGTTACGCTACTGTGAGGTGTAGTCTTTGTTAGTGTGATGTGACTGTGAGGTGTAGTCTCGCCCTTATATAACCTTCTGTCATGTTTTCCTGTTATAGTTCTTGATAATGTGAGTAGTCACGAAAGGCGCTTGGAATTCTCTATATTTTTTCATAGTGGTTGTCTTGATATTTTGATATCACCTGTTTACTGTTATCTTTTTGCATATATATATATATATATATATATATATATATATATATATATATATATATATATATATATATATATGTCGTGCCGAATAGGTAAAACTTGCAATTTGGCTTAAAATAGCAACGCTCATCTTTGCCATATAAGACGAGTGAAAATTTGTGTATGCAATTATTTCGTAAAAATCATTCTGAACCTAACGAAAAAAATATATTTCATTGTGTTTGTTTTATTATTAAATTATTGAAAAAACGTATCAAAAATATATTTAGTTGGATTAGGCTAAATTAAATTGCGCTTGTTATAATAAGGTTAGGTAGGTTTTCTAAGATTCTTTTGGATCAACATTATAAATTTTACATTAACATAAATGAAAACAATATATCTTTAAACGTATAAGAGAAAATTTTAGAAAGAACCTAATTTTAAATGAGTTCTTGCTAATTGACCAGTTTTACCTAATCGGCACGACATATATGTATATATATATATATATATATATATATATATATATATATTTATATATATATATATATATATATTTATATATATATATATATATATTTATATATATATATATATATATATATTTATATATATATATATATATATATATATTTATATATATATATATATATATATATATATTATATATATATATATATATTTATATATTTATATATATATATATTTATATATATATATATATATATTTATATATTTATATATATATATTTATATATATATATTTATATATTTATATATATATATTTATATATTTATATATATATATATATATATTTATATATATATATATATATATATATTTATATATTTATATATATTTATATATTTATATATATTTATATATTTATATATATATATATATTTATATATTTATATATATATAAATATTGGAATCCATGACCAAAAGTTCGTTGATGGAGCCAGGATCTGGGATAACCTAACAGGCTCTGAAACCAGGCCTGCTCCCCCAACAACTACAAACAGTCGCACTGGATGGCCCAATAGTAGAGAATATAGCCTCAGCAATGCTTCAGAGTGGTCAGGAAGGATAGAGGCCCGCCTACTTGCGGTGAGCTCCTCATGCAGGACTTTCTTTTGGCTGTTTAACTCCAGCCTTGGCACGCCTCGACCCACAGACCATCCGCATTGGTGTTGCCCTTCGACTTGCCGCCCCTATTCTCGCCGAACACAGGTGTATTTGTGGCAGTGAAGCAGCAGACCGATTCGGGTACCATGGTCTTTGTGTCGTAAATCCGAGGAAAGATTGCAAGACATGAAGAGGTTAATAACATTATCAAGAGGAGCCTCACAACAGCCGGATGCCCAGCAGTAAGGGAACCACCCCAACTATGCAGATCTGATGGCAACCAAAAGCGTCCAGATGGTATCACCCTTCAAGCCTGGACAGACGGGCAAGCAGGTGGTGTGGGACTACACATGTGCATCTACCTGGCTGATACCTTATCTCCAGTACACCAGGGAGGAAGGGGCTGCTGCCACCTTCAGGGAGTCCCAGAAGTCGAGAAAATATGGAGAACTTGCCCATCATTATATGTTTGTTCCCATAGGCTCAGAGACCCTTGGCTCATGGGGAAAAGTGCATCTAAGTTCCTGAAGGGCTGGGCAAAAACTCAACAGGGTAACTAGGGATCCCAGGGCAGCTAGTTTTTGTTCCAGCGACTCAGCGCTGCTGTTCAGAGGGGAATGCATGCTGTATTCCACCGCACCAGCCCCGGAAAGAGCTGGATGAGATTTTTTGCATTATAATCAGTGACAAAGATGTAACAATATGTACTAGACATGTATCTCTCACCCCCGTGTACTGTATTTTGCCATCTTTATATCAACGATGATCTCCAAATCTTTGTACCATATTATGTAAAAAAACATACCTATTTATATATATATATATATTTATATATATATATATATTTTATATATATATATATATTTTATATATATATATATATATTTATATATATATATATATATATATATATTTTATATATATATATATATTTATATATATATATATATATATATATATATATTTATATATATATATATATATTTATATATATATTATATATATATATATATATAAAGTTGAAGGATCAGTTA